>OZJO01008294.1:0-11192 GCA_900406225.1 Acrobeloides nanus
GATTCCTCGCACAAAATTACCCCTAAAAATGATTTTTTTGGGGTTAAAACATACAACCCTTAATTTTGACGCATTTTTTTCAATTTTTGACCCCGGAAAATTTTTTCGATGACACTTTTCCTTTGGGACTACCTTGACACTTTTTCTACGGGACTACCTTGACACTTTTCCTTTGGGACTACCTTGACATATCTCCTATGGGACTACCTTGACACTTATCCTTTGGGACTACCTTGACACTTTTCCTATGGGACTACCTTGACATATTTCTCATGGGACTACCTTGACACTTTTTCTTTGGGACTACCTTGACATCTTTGGGACTACCTTGACATCGCTGGACTACCTTGACCTTGATGCTTTTGGGACTACCTTGACATGCAAGGCGAATTTTACCCTGGAAAACGGAGTCCTCGAATATTACACAATCTATTGCTACACTCTAAGCAATTGCACGAACATAATCACTTTTTACCCCAACAGCAATCCCAATTCTTCTGCTATCATCGAAGTAGGAACGTAAGTCAAGATTTGTGTTTGAAAACATGAGACTCTGAGAAAAAATTGTTCTAAAAATGAGCAAAGAAAATGCATGATATCAATAGAAATTTAGGCAATTATCCAATTACAATGTTTCTCTCAACACCTCCTATACAGTTTATGATAGCAATGCTGAGCTGATGCCAATTACGCCTTTTTATCTAGTGGGTCTAAATAACTACAAGATTATCAAGATGTTTGTGATCAATTTGACTTCCGAAACATCGTCCATGAATGTATGGGATGCCATGGATTATGTGACTAGACGTTGTGAAGTTGCATCGGGAGGTATACCGCCTTCTAGCGGCCCTGAGTGCGATATCAACTTACAATGTTTCGCCTATAAATAACAAATTCAATAATTACTATGATTTTTCTTCCCAATGGAGTATGTTTTATTATAATGCTTTTGGAAGATACATATTGACGGTTTTATATTACATCGATCAGAATTTCTTTAATTTGATTAGGCTTATCTTTTATACGGTCGAAATGGTGGTTTGCCAAATGCTGATGCGACGTATCCAGGCTGTTGAAAATCCCCATGATGTTTCGAGCAATTTTGTAGACCGATTTCTATTGAAGTTTACGAAGAAGTTCTATACAAGAGTGCTCAGAGTTCAACCAACAACTATGATCAACAACTCGGCGAACATAGTCGTAGCTCATTCGTAGCCAGGAGTTTTTCTAGGTAGCTGTGATAATGGGCAACTTTACTCCTAAAATTTTCTATAGTTGATTGTTTTCCTGATCTGGAGAAGATAGATATTTGGTTGATTTGAATATTAAAAGTAATCAAATAGCCGTATTTCTCAGAGATCTTATAACTCCCTACGAGATTATCAAGATCCTTGTAATGAATTTGACTTCCGAAACATCGTCCATGAACGTATGGGATGCTATGGATCATGTGTTTAGACGTTGTGAAGTTGAATCGGAAGGCATACCGCCTTCTAGCGGCCCTGAATGCTATCTAAACTTACAATGTTTGGCCTATGTTAATTGCATTGACAGTAATATATTAACTAGAGGCGCTAAGCAGGTGAGTTATATACTTTTTAGGGTAATTTTATGCGGGGAATCGATTGCGCGCATTCCCAAAATTTGAAAACTGACTCTAATTCTGATCTAATTCAGGGAAAAAAGGTGTGTTTATTGAAGCGAAATCGAAAAATTTAGATTTTTCGCGTAAAATCGACTCTCTAGAGGTAATTTTGTGTGGGGAATCGATTGCGCGCATTCCCGAAGCCTGAAAATGCTTCCCTGGCCCTGATTCAGAGAAAACTGAGGTTTTGAAAAGAAAATTAACATTTTTTTAAAGTTAACATTTTTCTTTTCAAAACCCCAGTTTTCCCTGAGTCAGGGCCAGGGAAGCATTTTCAGGCTTCGGGAATGCGCGCAATCGATTCCCCGCATAAAATTACCCCTAGGGAGTCGATTTTACGGGAAAAATCTAAATTTTTCGATTTTTCTTCAATAAACACACCTTTTTTCCCTGAATTAGAGTCAGTTTTCAAATTTTGGGAATGCGCTCAATCGATTCCCCGCATAAAATTACCCTTAAAATGATCATTTTAGGAAAAATATTTTTTCATGAAATAGTCCATAATTTATACCCCCTTTAAAGCAAGCGGTCTCTTTATTTGTTGATATTATTTATGACATAAAATATTGTATAGATCAACATCGAACAAGCTTATTTATAAAAACATGGAAATAAAATTCTAATTATATTGAGTTCAATACAAAACAAATAATTTGTAAACCAGAAAGCGCCGATTTTGACTTCACATAAATATTTAGAAAATACTCAAAAACACGAAAAAATGGTCAATTATCTTGATTAAAACATAAGCCTCTACAAAGTATGAATTTGTGTTGCATTGTTCCCTTTTTGATCTGAAGGGATCGGATTAGATTCCCGATCAATTCCAAGTTTCGGCGACGTGGACGAGTCGACAGGTCTAATCGAATACCTGGATTTGGATCAGTACGTAGCGACTGACGGAGTGCAACACGAGCAAGGAGCAGAAGAGCCCGAAGAAATAGAAGAAATTTAACGACGCTTAATCAACTTTAAAATACTGTTGTCCAGTGATACCTTTTTGAAAATATTATTTTGTTTTTGTTGCTTTCGCTGATGTTTTTCCATAAAAATAGTTGATAAAAAATATTTTTTAGTTGATAATAGTTGATAAATAGTTGATAAAAAAATTCATAAAAATAATTTTTTTTACTTTATTTAAGGTGTTTTACGGGTCAAAAATACATGGATATATATTTTATCGTCGAATTTTTACTTAAAAAAGCGAAGGTCTCGTTATAAGTCCCCTCCCCCTCTTCCTCTCCCCATTATAATTCCCCCTCCTGAAGGGGAGACTTATGACAAGCGTTGACTGTCAAAATGAAAATATTCAACGTGTGAAAAAGTTTTGACGAAATTTGAGTAATTTGTTTGGTGGCTATGTTCACTATAGATTTTGTGCAAGAACTTTTAGTCCATCCTGTATATTAAGGAAGTAAGGCGATTCGAAAAACTTTTTGCGTGACTTCAATTTTATTGAAACTAAACAAATGAAAAACAATCTGTTGCTTAGCTTGTTTAAAAGTTCTCACAAAGTGCAAATTTGTCTTCCTAGAATTTCTTTTTAAAAAAATTATATGCGTTGCCATCCGGTTTGCGTGGCGGCCAACGGAAAAACGCATGACACCCAAAAAAACCATGAAAAATCATAAAAATGGGTATACACAATCTTCAAAGTGCCGTAGAAAATTGAAAACAAAGTTTACAAAAAAACCGCTCGGCAACTTTTTAGATCTAATGTTGCTCTTGCAAATAAAAAAGGTTTCATCGGAAAAGCGATTGATTTGCACGGCGGAATTATGAAATACGCATGACATAAAAATGGGTTTAAAAAATAAAGTCAAACGATATACCCTTCAGTTTTATTTTATAAATTTAGCCTGACGATAGGGCTAAAAAAGACCCAAAGGAAAAAGAATTTAAAATAAATTTTTTAGAGCGGTTTATGTACTTACTATAACTAAAAACTTCCCCACTATAAAAAATTCCGGCTCGCACTTTTTGAAAATTGTTCCCTGGGCGCCTAAGGAATTTCAAATCTTTCCAGAGACGATGTCTTAAACATTTTTGAGCAATTAAATCGATAGTGATAATTTTTTATCAGTCTGAGTGAAAAATTCGTGTTAAAAAAACCTCAGTTTTCCCTGAATCAGGACCAGGGAAGCATTTTCAGGCTTCGGGAATGCGCGCAATCGATTCCCCACACAAAATTACCCCTAGAGAGTCGATTTTACGCGAAAAATCTAAATTTTTCGATTTTTCTTCAATAAACACACCTTTTTTCCCTGAATTAGAGTCAGTTTTCAAATTTTGGGAATGCGCGCAATCGATTCCCCGCATAAAATTACCCCTAAAAATGATCATTTTAGGAAAAATTTTTTTTCATGAAATAGTCCATAATTTATACCACCTTTAA
The DNA here is from genome assembly GCA_900406225.1 of Acrobeloides nanus. Taxonomy (NCBI): domain Eukaryota; kingdom Metazoa; phylum Nematoda; class Chromadorea; order Rhabditida; family Cephalobidae; genus Acrobeloides; species Acrobeloides nanus. Next base: position 4,041 of record OZJO01008294.1, read on the forward strand.
TAATATGCCGTTTTTTCTCCAATAGTTGTGCAAAAAATTTGGCTCAAGAGGGATTCGAACCCGCGATCTTGTGACCACTACGCCATTGCTTTGTCACTGCACCATATAGGCTTGTTGATGGACAAACGTCTTTTCAAACCAAAAACTAGTGCTTTTTTGGAAAATGATCTTTTTAGTAAAAAATTTTTTTCTTGGATTAGGCCATGATTGTCACCTCTCTTTAAAGGGGGGAACCACTTTCATTAGAAAATCCGGTTTTTCGAAAAAATTTTTTTTTCGATTTTATTCTGAAAACCGACTTTTTCGGATAATTTTTAGTCGAAAAATCGATTGCGCGCATTTTCGAAGCGTAAAAAATTAAGTTTGACCCTGAAAATCAGGGTAGAACTGCGTTTCAACGCGAGTTTCAATGCAAAAATTAGCCAAAAGCCTCAAAAAGTCTGTATTAGATTCTTCAAAAGTGTATGCCACGCAAAACTAATGCTATATAACGATTCAGCATGATCAAATCTACCAAAATTACGAAGGAAATGAAAAAATTACGAAGAATTGTTGAAAAAAGTTAAAATAAGTGTAAAAAACCCCTTAAAAAATCGATTTTTAAGGTATTTGACCACTTTTTTGAAATCGTGGTCAAAAAATAATGGCGGGAATCGATTCCTCGCAATTTTTTACCCTATATATGACCAAACATACGTGTAAAAACTTTGTTTCTGTTAAAAACCGGATTTTCTCATGAAAGTGGTTCCCCCCCCCTTTAAAAAAATTATCTTTGGATTAAAATACCACCATAAATTTATGATTAGGTTTAGTCATATCTTTAGGTTTAAAATTAACTGTCCTGTCCTATTCCGTTTTGTCATGTCATATCATGTCCTGTTCTGTCCTTTTCGATCCTGTCCTTTTAGTGTTAGAAAATCGACCCAACACGTTTACCCTATTTTAGGAAGAAAAATCTGAATTTTTTACTCGACCCGAAAATTAATTTTTCTAAAATTCTCCAGAAAATTCTAAAATTTTTTTGCATAAATTGAAAAATCAACCAGAAATTTAATCTTGGAATTTCTTCAAAAATTGATTTTGATCGATATATGAAAAATTCTAGGCAAACTTTTCAACAGGACTCGAACCAGACTCTATAAAATCCATTTTGCAACAGATCAAATCATGACTTGCCAATGCATTTTATAGACTAATATTAGAATCTGGATGGCAACGCATGTAACTTTTTCAAAAAGAAATCCTGGAAGATAACTTTGTACTTTGTAAAAACTTTTAAACAAGCTAAGCAATCGATTGTTTTTCATTTTTTTAGTTTCAATGAAATTAAAGTCACGCGAAAAGTTTTTTCCCGAATTGTGTTGGCGAGCAACAGCCACCAATTTCGTCTTCAGGTGACATAGTTTATGTTAAAGTGCTTTTCTAGAAATGTGTCAGTATTGTGCCATATTTTCTAATTAAAATGTTTTGCCTGGTTTCTTTGATATGTTGTATGTTTATCAACTGTTTTGAGAATAAAGAAAATCTCTATAATAAAAGCACTGAAGATCACGTTTTCACATTCACTTGGTCATTATATAGTAGAAATCTTTTCTTCAAAGCGGTTCATTATTTAACGAGATTTGGTTTAAATAATCTTGCTAATTTTTATGTCGAATAGATCTTTGCCAATAAACCTAAGTTTAAGCCAAAGATAAGCCTAAGCCTGTTTTAAGCTTATGTCTACCACTAACCCTAAATTTAAGCAAAAGTTTAAACCTAAGGCTTAGCCTTAAGTCTAAGACTAAGCCTTAGCCTAAGGGGCCATTCACATATTACGTAATCAGGTTAGGGGGGGGAGGGGTAGCCGAAATGATTATGGGGAGGGAGGGNGGAGAGGGTCGTGATTACGTAATCATCGTGTCGTTTTTTAAAACTGAATGGCGCCAGAAATCCGTTTTCGACAAAAAAATTTTTTCAGGAGGGCGCGCAATCGATTCTTCACGCAAAATTACCCCTAAAAGTGATGTTTTTATAAAAACGAAGGAAAAAATTTTTTCGGAGATCTTACTATAAAATTCACCCCCACTTTAAATACATATAAAAAATTTTTGCTTTTAAACAGCTTTTTCTGTTAAAATTTGCATATTTGGTAGCGATTTTTTTGCCAAAACAGCTATATAGGGGTAAAATCATGCGAAAAATCGATTGTGCGCATTCTCGGAGCGTGAAAATGCTTCCTTGGTCCTGATTCAGGGAAAATATAGATTTTTTTGACCAAAAAAGCACTAGTACTTGAGTTGAAAAGACGTTTGTCCATCAACAAGCCTATATGGTGCAGTGACAAATCAGCGGCGTAGTGGTCACAATATTGCTGCTTCGAATCCCTCTTGAGCCAATTTTTTGCACAAAGTAAAAATCGAAAAATTTTACTTTATGCAAAAAAATTGGCTCCAAGCGGGATTCGAACCCGCGACCTTGTGACCACTACGCCGTTGCTTTGTCACTGCACCATATAGGCTTGTTGATGGACAAACGTCTTTTCAACCAAAGTACTAGTGCTTTTTTGGTCGAAAAAATCTATATTTTCTCTGAATCAGGACAAGGAAGCATTTTCACGCTTCGGCGATGCGCGCAATCGATTTCTCGCATGATTTTACCCCTATATAGGCTGTTTTGGCAAAAATTTTTTTTCAGAGATTAGTCCCCAATTCTTATCCCCTTTAATTATAAAACAATAGTTAGGAAGGAATATTCTTTAGCTATCTAAAGACAAAAGTAAGATAATAACCGTGGGTTGAGAAGCTTCGAGAAATGATGTTTTAAAAGTTCTAATCGAGCAAGCCATTTAGCTTGTCCTTCTTCAAAATGAACAATCAATCAACCATCTGTACATTAGATTCAAGCGATAATCGTACTAAAAGCGCATTATATTTGAATGAGAATGACCAGAGAATATTTGGTATAACTTTTCTCGTCGTTATTATGATAAGTTTTGTTCCATATATTAAAATTTTACCGGTTAGGTTTTTTAAATTTTATTTTGGTAATGCAAGCAATATTTAGATTTTTATTCGAGATAAAGATTTTAACCGTTTCATCGCCTACCAAATCATGATTCATATCGCATATAATGATATCCTAAAAGACATATATTATCTTTATACTAGCATTATGTTGTTCACAAATAACTATTTTTACTCGGTTTTGGCTAAAGTAAGTATCTAAGCAGAAATTTAGTCTTAAAAGACCAGTCCAGTCAGTTACAATCATATGAAAAAATGATATATTCGGAAAGATCATGAAAAATTGAGCATTTTTTGTTTTTACGGCATCATCTGAATCGTGTTTTCCCCATCGAGATAAATGCATTTAAAATTATGAATTCGTGTACATGTTATCGTTGTAATAATCAAACGTTTTTGAATTTTTTGCGGAAAAATCGTGAAAAAATAGCATCAACCGACAGGGAATTTTATGCTGAACAACTTTGCTAATTGAAGTTTGCGTAAAAAATTATTTTCTCCGATCAAAAATGCAAAATAAGTTTAAATTCATGCAGGGTTTTCGTTTCAATATACAAAAATTTAAACTTATTTTGCATTTTTGATCAGAGAAAATATTTTTTACACAAACTTCAATTAGCAAAGTTGTTCAGCATAAAATTCTCTGTCGATTCATGCTATTTTTTCACGATTTTAAAGCAATTCAAAAAAGTTTGATTATTACAACGAAAACATGTACACAAATTCATATTTTCAAATGCATTTATCTCGATGGGGAAAACGATTCAGATGATGCCGTAAAACAAAAAATGCTCAATGTTTCATGATCTTTCCGAATATATCATTTTTTCATATGATTGTAACTGACTGGACTGGTCCTTTAAATCTTTAGGACCCTCTAGGGCTGTCTAAGATCCTCTAGGACCATTTAAGGCCCTCTATGGTTCTCTAAGGTCGTCTTAGACCATCTAAGACTCTCTATAATCATCTAATACCCTTTAAGATCGTCTAACACAATCTAGGATCCGCAAGGAATCTGTATGATCGTCTAATACCCGCTATGTCCTTTAAAGACCCTATATAACCATCTAGGGCTCTCTTAAATCTTCAAGAACAAAAAAATCATGATACAGGTATCAGAGATGAAAATAACCCCCCTGTACTGGACATGACAAGACATCCAAGTTCATCTAAGTTATACTCTAAAACCCACTAGAACCCTTTAGGACATTCTAGGGCCCGCATGGACAGGAAAGGACAGGATCGAAAAGGACAGAACAGGACATGATATGACATGACAAAACAGAATAGGACAGGACAGTTAATTTTAAACCTAAAGATATGACTAAACCTAATCATAAATTTATGGTGGTATTTTAATCCAAAGATAATTTTTTTTAAAGAGAGGTAACAATCATGGCCTAATCCAAGAAAAAAATTTTTTACTAAAAAGATCATTTTCCAAAAAAGCACTAGTTTTTGGTTTGAAAAGACGTTTGTCCATCAACAAGCCTATATGGTGCAGTGACAAAGCAATGGCGTAGTGGTCACAAGATCGCGGGTTCGAATCCCTCTTGGGCCAAATTTTTTGCACAAAGTAAAAATTGAAAAATTTTACTTTGTGCAAAAAAATTGGCTCTAAGCGGGATTTGAACCCGGGACCTTGTGACCACTACGCCGTTGCTTTGTCACTGCACCATATAGGCTTGTTGATGGACAAACGTCTTTTCAACTCAAGTACTAGTGCTTTTTTGGTCGAAAAAATCTATATTTTCTCTGAATCAGGATAAGGAAGCATTTTCACGCTTCGGAGATGCGCGCAATCGATTTCTCGCATGATTTTACCCCCTAAAAATGATCTTGTTAGAAAAATTTTTTTCTTGGATTAGGCCATGATTGTCACTCTCCTTTAATAGATCGCTTTTGCGTTTAACACTTTTACATTGATCAATATTGACTTCTTAGTGCTAATATTGTCTATAAATAGATGTGATGCTTTTACTAACTTTTTATCCCTATTTAACATACAAAATCGACAAAACTTCTTTGATGTAAGTTAAAATTATAAATTACAGGGTGGCAAAAAAATCGCGCTTTTGCGATTTTTTAATGAAAACAACTTTTTAGGGTAATTTTTATGCAAGAAATGCATCCGAAAAATATTTTGACCTTTGACATTTTGATTTTTTTCAATTTTTAAATTCGAAAAATCGCAAAAGTGCAGTTTTTTGTATATATCATAACTTTTTTAGGTGTATGCATAGTCAGGTGTCTGCATGGTTAAGTGGGTAGTGGGTTCGCCCACACCTATGTATTCATGCAGCAAGGCCCGGGTTCGATCCCCAGTCCCCGGACCGTGTGGCTAAGGCATGGGCTACCCCTTCACAGCTTAGGATCTGTGGTAGTTCCTCCCTCTTAGGCACCAGTGAATATTCTCGGCTTGGGTAGGCCATCTAGTGGAGGGATGGGCTCAAGTTTTTGCATTGTTTTACAGGGCGCAAAAAAATCGATTTCTCGCATAAAAATTACCCTAGCCCCCTTGTTTTCATGAAAAAATTCGAAAAATCTCAAAAGTGTCTGTAATTAAAAAATTCTAGAAAACGATTTTAATTTCTTATATACTAAGTTTATTAGTAGCTATCTTATATTTATTGCCAGGGATGACTGCTGAAGCACGTTGCCTAACTACTGTTCGGGAAGATATTAATAAAAATGTGTTAATGCAGTCCGCAACCTACCTAGCATGGGGAATTTTTTTAATCTGTTTTGTGTTTTACTTAGTTACTATTACAAATATACTTCTACAAGTAGGTGTTTTTATGTTGGAAATATATAAAAAAATTCGTAGCGCAAGAAAACAACACATTCGACAATCAAAAAAACAGTGGAACTCCGTATTTTACTTCAAGCTTTTATTATTATTGGTTACAAATTTTTGGTTACTTTCTTGTGGAAGTTTTATACACCACTTAATAAGACCATGTTTTTATGTTTTTATTGTTTTCTCATCTTTGATTCCGGATTTCACCCATATATGTATTATTTTATGAACAAGTAGGATTTGAAATTAAAAAATGATAGAAAATTATTTTATGTCTCTGCGAATTAAAATACATGAATCGTTTTGGAAAAAGAAAAATACTACAACTCGCGTTATCAATATACAAGAAAGAGAACAATGTAAACCGAAATAAGAATTTGAATATCTTTTCTAGAACCGGGAGACCGAGCTCAAGGACTCAAGGACCTAATGCCAAAGATTTTTTCGGATTTTTTTTCAATTTCTATCCAATTTTTCGTTTTTTTCAAATAATGTTTCGAATTTTTTTCAATTTTTTTCGATTTTTTTCATTTTTTCTAATTTATTTCATTTTTTCGATTTTTTAATTTTTTAAAATTTTTTTCAATTTTTCGAGTTTTTTAATTTTTTCGATTTTTTTCATTTTTTCTAATTTATTTCATTTTTTCGATTTTTTAATTTTTTAAAATTTTTTTCAATTTTTCGAGTTTTTTAATTTTTTCGATTTTTTTCCAATTTTTGGCTCTATTTTACTTTGTGAGTCCTTAATTCTTTTATGAGTTCTTATGATGTTTATAAGTCGTTAAATATTTTTATATTGAAGCAAAAATGGTTAAAAAATTCTAATTTTTGTAAAATATAATGGAAATGATTTGTCTAGGGGTTTTTCTATGCGAGAAATCGATTGCGCGCATTTTTACAATTTTTAAAAATTTAATAGAGCGTCCATTAATTTACTATTCTAGCAAACATTTGGAGCAAATTCTTAAGAAAATTTAGGACTTTGACCAATAAAATGGGTAAATATATCAAAAAACCGTTTTTTGCCTATTTCTAAGACTTTTTGAAGTCTAAATTAAAAACGGACAGCACCTTTCAGTAGTAAAGTGGGGTCGAGAAATCGATTGCCGTCGTTATTTTCTGGTAAAAAAATTGTTTTAGGACTTTGCCCATTAAAATAACGGAAAATCTAAAAAATTTATGCGAAAATTTCTTCTATAATTGGTCAGAGGTGGTTGCACGTATCCCAGTAGCGTAATTCAAACGCTGGTCCTAAGTTGATTCCTTGTTTAACATAAAATTGTTCTCGATCATAGATTTCTTGACAAGGTGCAGGAGATGGCGACGCATTTGGATCAGTCGGGTCCA
>OZJO01008297.1:9165-30972 GCA_900406225.1 Acrobeloides nanus
GCATTTTCAAGCTTCGGGAATGTGCGCAATCGATTTTTCGCATAAAATTACCCCTAGAAAAGTCATTTTTGCAAAAATTCAAAAAAATTTTTTTTTGCAAAAAATTGCTCGAAAAATCGCAAAAATCCAGTTTTTTGTGACCACCCTGTAAATTCGCATTAAATGTTTCGTTTTAGCGATCTTATCCCTTTCCTGGCTATTAATCTTTCATTGTTACTGGCAAAAATGTATGAAAAAACAAGTCGAAAATCCAGAAACGAAAGAAAGCTTACCATCCACCGTCCTAATAGTGCCTTCAAAAAAGAAAATATTCAAATTACTTACTTCTATAACGTTTATTTCCTGCGTCTTGTGTAATATTACCAATTGCATGTTGATCACACTATTACAGGTGTATATACCGATATTTATACAAGAAGTGATGGAATTTCCGCTAGTGGTGAATGGCATATTTAATTCGAGCCAATATATTGTTCAACTTTGTGTGAAACTCTTATGGGGAGGTGTGATAATGAGCTATTTGCAGAATAGGTTTAGCCAGAGTGTTTCTTGCAAAATTTCACAAGTTTTTGGTAGATTTTTTGTTGGTGCATTTCTAAATTCCATTTCCAGCCTCGATTTTTGTCGCTGTGCCGATGATTTTGATCGCCAATTTATTCGAGCATTTGAATGAATTTGCTCTTTTGTCGCTTCTATGCCTGATAGCCGTGGGAATGGGGATTATTCTCAATGGATTCTATACATATATGCTATCCCTGTCTCCCGAACATACAGGATTGCTATCTTCTATAGCAAATATATTGGGAACTATAGGATGTGTGATATTGCCGTATTTCTTCGTGGTGTTGAAAGTTGTAAGTCTTTAGGCAGAAATCGAAATTTTTGAACAAAATCGATGAAATTCATGCGAATGTTGGTCAAAAATTGATGAAATTTTGCGTTCTTTGTCAAATTATGCGAATTTAGTTCGAAAATCGATGAAATTTATGCAAATTTTGGTCAAAAATTGATGAAATTGAGATAAAAATTGAAAAAAAATTTTTGAGAAAAAAAATCCAATTTTTGAGCAAAAATTCGATTTTTGAGGAAAAAAAAATTAAAAATCGAATTTTTGCTCAAAAATCGAATTTTTTGTTCAAAATCGAATTTTTGAGCAAAATTCAATTTTTGAGCAAAAAATTTAATTTTTGAGAAGAAAATTCAATTTATGAAAAAATTCGATTTTGAACAAAAATTTCGATTTTTGAGAAAAAAAATTCAAAATCGACTTTTTGCTCAAAATCTAAGAATTTTGGAGAAATCGATAAATTTTCGGTCAAAGTTGGTCAAGTTTTTGTCGAATTGTGAATTTTGGTCAAATCAATCAAATTTCGGTAAAAAAATCGATCAAATGTTGGTAAAATTTGGTCTATTTTTGGTCAAAATCGAAGAATTTCGTCAAAATCATCGAAATTTATCAGATTTTGGTCAAAATTGACGAAATTTAATTTAAAAATCAAGTTTTTGACGAAAAAATCGAACAAAAATCGAGTAATCGCTTAGAGAATTCTAGAAGAAACTCGAGTTTTTGCTCAGAAAATCGGTCAAAAATCGATAAATTTTGATAAAAATTGATGAAATTTTTGTCAAAATTAGATGATTAGGTAAAATTCGATGAAATTTTGTCAGAACCGATCAATTTTCAATCAAAATTGGTCAAGTTTTGGTCAAATCAATCCAAATTCCATAAAAAAATCGATCAACTATTGGTCAAAATTGGTCAAGTTTTGGTCAAAAATTTCGAAGAATTTCGTCAAAATCGATTCAATTTTGGACAAAACTAGTCAAATTTTAATCAAATGAAAGAGGCTTTTTTTAGAGTAAACATACCCAATGGTATATGGTGTTTACAGTGGCTGGAATCGGACAAGCAGTTACGAGTTTATTGTTTGTTTTATACGCAAAATAAAAGTGGCATAATAAATGTTCATGTCCCGGTCAACCAGAGTACCGACGAGCGCCACGAAAATTTGTCGACGTTTTTCATAAAACGTGTTTTTTTATAACGTGTTTTCAGGAACGTTTCACTGAAACACCCTGTACAACATAAAAGTTTTATTGCCAAAAATAAATTTTTTGCCTAAAATTTCTCATGACTTTGAATAGTACAAAAGCCAAAAATTTCGTATCTAAACTCCAATCATCATTATTCCAATTGTGAGTTTTTGACATGAGATTTATCACTATTATGAGAATTCTTCCTCCAGGCTTGCTCTTCAACAAAGAATGGAGCAAAAAGGTCAACCGCAAGTGAAAGTTTTCTATAAACGGGTTTTCTCTTCCACATCCTAACTTGACACATCGAAAATCTTTGAATAATCATTCGGACGATTATTGGATTTTGCTTTGCCCAGTGGTCATTTTTCAATCGATTGAATCGAGATGCTTTCTATATTTTTTCTGCTGTTTATTATGAAAATGAGCTTTGCAGCCACTTTGCCAGGTTTTTTAGGAATTTGACTTGTTGTAATTTTTTGTTTGAAGAAAAATGTGATTGTCGTGACTGGTATGGGAATTGTCGTAGCCAGAGTGAAAATTGGATCGATGACGATACTTGGGCATATTCTTGTATGAACAATAATGGGTAGGGATATCGCTTATCTAAGGCCGGACACAAGTTGTCGTACCACCCGCAAGTTGAAAATTTCTTGCCCGCAAGTTGTCGTACCATGCGTTGTGATTTTCATTCAAAATACAGGAAAAAGTACGACGCCGCAACTTGTCATAGTACCAGTAGTACGACGCGTGGTACAAGAAATTTTGGTACAACGAAAATCATACTTTTTTGTTATATTTTTCACTTTACTAGTTTTATACGACGGATCCTTAGGGTCGCCACAAGCACGGCACAAGCTATCGTACGAAGTCATCGTACGATCGTAAAATTAACGTAAGGGTACAACGAAATCGCCACAAGCTGTCGTACGATCGTACGACGCAGTACGATGGCATCGTACCAAATTCGTACGATAGCTTGTGACCATTTCGTCCGTTGTACGAGTGTATTTTACACTCGTACGATAGCTTGTACCGTTGCTTGTGGGGGCACGATAGCTTGTGGCGACCCTTAATGTTCCATAACCCTGGATGTGATTGAATCTTGAGAATAAGATTTCTCGCATAAAAATACCCCTAATGNACGAAATTCGTACGATAGCTTGTGGCCATTTCGTCCGTCGTACGAGTGTATTTTACACTCGTACGATAGCTTGTGCCGTTGCTTGTAGGGACACGATAGCTTGTGGCGACCCTTAATGTTCCATAACCCTGGATGTGATTGAATCTTGAGAATAAGATTTCTCGCATAAAAATACCCCTAATGAGTAATTTTGAAGAAAAAATTTTTTGAAAATTTTTCACCAAAAAATGACCAAGTGGCGATTTTTTGGGAACATCCTGTAATAATTTCCAATGTTTACATTTCAGTGAACCAGCCACATTTATGGGATGCCAAGATGCGAAAGTCCAACAAAACGGTAGAAAAATCCCAGTGGGAATGAATCAAACCATCAAAGGGTTTTGGTACAGTTGTGATGCTAATGAATTCCGCCTTAAATATCAAAAAGGTCTTGAATCCAACAAATTGATTTTTAAAACAAAAAAAGATTTTTTTAGAATCCCGATGTAATGTCAATGGTTCAGACCATCATGTTGGCGAGGAATTTCGTGACGGTATCTTCCACTGGTTATGTCTTGAAACTGGACGATGGGTTAAGGGTATCAATTTGACATTTGAGTATTTGCGATAACCAACGCTAACTGTCGGAAATTTTCAATGAATGCAACTCATTTCCGATGATTAGCTAGGGTTGGAAAATTACATTTTATAATTTTAATTCTTTTATAAGAACTGGGAGACCGAGCGCCGAAGGCGCTCAAGGGCTCGGCCTTCGAACTCGCTTTGATGCCAAAGATTTTTTCGAATTTTTTTAATTTTTAATTTTTTTAAATCTCTTAAGAGTCTTAAGGAAACAAATTTAGGATGTTATTATCAAAACGAGACAAAAGACTGGATCCTTTTAAAAATCGGAGAAACTGGATACAACGGCCTTGTCCAACACACCTGTGATCGTTACAAAGACAATCCGGGTGTTGTTCAATACTATGCTGTGGTATGTGTCCTTATTTAAATTCAAAAATCAACACATTATTTGTTAGATTCGCTCTGATGTGCCTCATAAAAGCCCTACGAATAAGGGAACGAATCAAAATCTTCCAGAGTTTATCGACAATCGTCTCAAAGAAGAGCCTATCAAATGGCTACATGAAAATGTGAAGACGTTTATCGCTACGGATGAAGATTTTAGTGCAAAAATTCGATATTTACCGGCTAGTTGGAATAGACCTTAGGATGTATTCTATACTTCGTTTCCCGGGGCCCGTATGGCGCAGTGCAAATTACCACTTACGCACTAACGACCGAAAGTTCGACTCCCGCTAGCGTCCAATTGTTTTAAATTTGTTGTCTTTTTATTTAAAAAACAAGAAAGACATCATTTTTTATAATTCGAAAAGACGAAAAACGACACCAAAATTATCAAATTTGAAAAAAATGATGTCTTTCTTGTTTTTTAAATAAAAAGACAACAAATTTAAAACAATTGGACGCTAGCGGGAGTCGAACTTTCGGTCGTTAGTGCGTAAATGGTAATTTGCACTGCGCCATACGGGCCCCGGGAAACGAAGTATATTTGTGTATATATAAATATTGTCTAGAATAGTAGCTAGAGTTGTGTCAATTACTTCAATTGGCGAAATATTTGACACATTTTGACGTCGATTGAAGTCAAATAATTGACATCAAAAACTTCAATTGGCCAGCACAACTCTAATTGTAGCTTTAACTTTATTTCGAATAAAACTGATAATATATGGCTGTTTTAGATCCGACTAGAGCTACAGGGAAACAGACAAAATGGTCAGGAAGATGATTTTAAGGCAGGAAACCCAAAATTTTTCGACTTTCGCGTCAATACAAAACACTCATTTCCCTGAATCAGGAAAGCATTTTCAAGTTTCGGGAATGCGCGCAATCGATTCCTCGCATAAAATTAGTCCTAATAGGGTCATTTTTGAAAAATTTTTTCAAAAATCGATCCATAGGGTCCCCCCTTTGGTTTTAGCCGTTTGTAATCCACCAAATTTTAGCCCAATTAAACTCGCAAATTAATAAGTTGAATAAGACGCAACAACTGATTAAACATACCAATGCATTCCGTTCGAACAAAGGAAATAAGTCAGAGAAGGGTATTTCCCGACTGAGTACGAAGCCGGGCAGAAATTTTCCTTGCCAGGCACGGCGACAACTCGTATCTCTGCGTCTAGCGCTATTTTTAAATGTGATGCAAGATGCAAATCGATGATTATGTTAGCTCACATTTCATTAAAATATTGGGTTAGTAGGAATTTTTGACATTTTTGGTCATTTAAAAAAAATTTTATATATTTTTTTCTCGAGCTTGACTAAAAATTTGTGGCTCAATAGTCAAGTGGATAGGACGTCGATTTTTCATCTTTAGGCACAAGTTCGATCTTGCAAAGAGGAAGTTATGTTTTTTGTTGACAGTCCAATCTACACAAACGGGCATACACAATAGCGGGATGGGACGATCGTTTAAACAACACAAAAATGAGATGAACAATAACAGGATGATAAGAACAAGAACGGGACGATTTCAGATCTCGGTAAAAATTTTCTGTACCGTATATCGTTGGTTCAATCCCCGTCAGGCTCGAAATGTTTTTGCATCATTTAATATGTGGTATACTTATACAACATTCGACAAAAAAGCTGTAAAAGCAAAAAATGCTCCAAATTTTGTGCTCTATCATATGGCATCAACCCCCCCCCAAAGTAGACTGGTCCTTTAAAGGAGCTGAGATCTGAAAAAACAAATCGTCCCGTTCTTGTCGCCCCGTTCGATCGTTCCGTTTTTGCCGCCCCGTTCGATCGTCCCGTTCTTGTTCGTCCCGTTATTGTGTATGCTAACAAACGCCATACTTTAGTCCCTTTTATGGCGACAAAAAAGCGAACGCTTCAAATTTACCTATAGTTTATGCACGGTTCATCATCACTTATTGAACAACCAAATCAAATCTCCGTCTAACCTGCGATAAATTGAGTATTACCGAAAAAATTTTTGTGGTGTGTTGTATATTTGGATTCTAGTTTTCACACTGTCTCGCTTGCTCTTTTCATTTGATGAACTATACTGAAATAAGATATTTAAAAAAGGATAGTGCTGATAATTTTCATGTGAAAATGGGCTGATTTTTATTGGTGTTATGGTTCAGAACCTGTTTGTTGATGCAATTTTCTTAGTTATTATCTGCTAAAAACTTTTGTTTACTTTTCTTATAATATCATATTTTTCTTAGCTTCACTCACAATTGTCCAAATTGAAAATTTAGAAATTGAAATTGATCAAAATTGCAATTTTGTTGAAAAAAGGAAATTTTGGGCATTTTGGTTAAAATTTTTGACAACAACATATACTCGAAAACTTCTGTACTTCACACATTGTTTCAGAGAAAATGTATTGAAGCGAAAAGCCAGACATCATAAAATTCAAAATTAAAATGTTTTAGCGGCTGATTTTGTGTATCCGGGGTTTTTGGCTATGGGGAACACTATACCGAAAAAAAATTTTTTTAATTCAAATTTGACTTACGGGCAGGAAAGGAATCGGGTTCTCAGGTTTACTTAAAGGGGGCGTAACATTTATAGCCTATTCTCGAAAAATCGAAAAAAATTGTCCAATTTTCTTCTAAAAACCGACTTTTTCGGGTAATTTCTAGGCGAAAAATAGAAATCGATTCCGCGCATTCTCGAAGCATGAAAACGCTTCCTTGACCCTGATTCAGGGAAAGAATCGGTATATTGAAGCGAAAATCAAACATTTTCGGGATTTTTATGAGAAAACCGTCGATTCTTAAGTTTTTCTAGGCGGGTATCGATTGCGCGCACTCTCGAACCGTGAAAGCGCTTCCTTGACCATGTTTCGGGGACTGTAAATGGTTTTCTCATAAAAATCCGAAAATGTTTGATTTTCGCTTCAATACACCCACCCCATTCCCTGAATCAGGGTCAAGGAAGTGTTTTCATGCTTCGAGAATGCGCGCAATCGATTTCTCGCATAAAATTACTCCTAGATATGTCATTTTGCAACAAAAAATTAGGAAAAATTTTTTTTCGGAGTTTAAGCCGTAAAAAATAACCGCTTTAACATTTAAAGTCAACCACCTCTTATCACATTTAAAATTATTTCCATCAGTTAAAACATCGAAACGAGACAATGAAAAGTAACTTCTATAGAGCTTATCAAAAATCCTGATGTTTGGTTTGTTCAAATTTTCAACGAGGGAATTTTATTTATTTATCTTTTTTTATAAAGAATTTGCAAAACAATTTATGTTTAAAATAGTTTATAAAGCTGCGTTCAAGCATCTCACAAAGTTGTCAAAAAAGTCTAACTTTCCCTGATTTTCAATAAAATCGTGTTTATTGAAACGATTGGTCATGAAGCATAGAATTTTATTGTTTTGTTTGCTTCTCGACCAATATGCTTCATGACTAATCGTTTTCAATAAACACGATTTTATTGAAAATCAGGCAATGTTACATTTTTTGACAACTTTTTTGACATGCTTAAACGCAGCCTAAACAGCCTATATAGGGGTGAAATCATGCGAAAAACCGATTGCGCGCATTCCCGAAGCGTGAAAATGCTTCCTTGACCCTGATTCAGGGAGAATATAGTTTTTTCGACCTTTTTACTAGTCCGGGGATTTTCAGGACGTGTATATTGATTAAGTAACTGAAACTTTTATTTCCACCAATTTTTAGAAAAAAATCCATTTCCTAATGTTTCATTGATCAATCATGGCGTTCGAAAATCGGAAAAAAGTTCCGCAGATCACAAGTCGTCATGGCCAGATGGATAGGATTGTAGACTTTGCTACTTGAACGGAGAAGGTTCGATCCCGGAGGCCGAAATTTTAATTTAATGATTCAAAAATAGTTGTTTCAAAAATAGAAAATCCCCTTAAAATTTCATAAATAAATTTTGCCTATCAATATTTTTGGAGAAAAAATTTTCTGTGCCGTATATCGTTGGTTCAATCCTGGTCAGGGTCGAATTGTTTTTGCATTATTTAATATGTAGTATACTTATACAACACGGGTCCCACAAAGGTCAACATCGAAAATAATAGCCAAAAATTTTTTCGACAAAAAATAACTTCAAATTTGTGTTCCCCGCATGCTTCCCGGACCTTGAATCAGGCAAAAAATCGATTTTTTGCCTGATTCAGGGAAGCGTTTTCAAGATTTCTCAATGCGCGCAATCGATTTCTCGCATAGAAAAATCCCTCATAAGGTTATTTTTAGAAAAATTAAAAAAATTTTCTACACGTTGTTTATTCCCCCTTTAACAACTTTTTTGAATCGCTAAAATTAAAATTTCGACCTCCGGGATCGAACCCACTTCGTTCAAGTAGCAAAGTCTACGCTCCTATCCATCTCACCATGACGACTTGTGATCTGCGAATCTTTTCTTCGTTTTCGAACGCCGTGCAATAAATGTCTTGCCAAATATTAACATTATCAACGAAAGAATTAATCAGCGCAGTATCACANCTCACCATGACGACTTGTGATCTGCGAATCTTTTCTTCGTTTTCGAACGCCGTGCAATAAATGTCTTGCCAAATATTGACATTATCAACGAAAGAATTAATCAGCGCAGTATCACAAAAATTCCTCTATGAACCTTTAGAGAACTTTACAGCATTGTCTATTACGCTCTTTGGTTTTTGAAATGTGGCCATTTTGCAAAACGTGTAAAACTATAATTCATAATTCTCGCGCTTTATCACAAAAATTTGAATTTTTTTAATGATTTTAGTCTTTTTAGGATTATTCTTTCAAATATTTTTTCTATTTTTTAAATTATTTTTTCCTCCATGAATCATGAACCAGGTAAAATATACAGTCTATTTTTCAAATTTACCATTCAAATTTTAAGGCCGATTTTGAAACCGCTTATGAACGAGTGCCTACAGAAAGACGAGTAAATTTTATTATAGAAGAAACTAAGAATGATGAAGATTCAACGAGTTTATCCAAAAAGTTATTATCCAGGTTTTTGAGCTTCTTCCCCATTTTGTATTGGCTGCCAAGATATAGATTGAAACAGAATTTATTCTCGGATTTTATTTCGGGGTTAACAGTTGGCATTATGACAGTCCCACAAGGTGATTCTTGAAAGAAACGATTAATATAAACTTATTTTCATGGCCTGGGCGCGCATGGCCTAATGGCTAGAGCGCTGGTCAATCATGTTATTCTGATTTCGACCTCCGGGATTTTTTGTAGTTTGTATGATGAAATTTTGAATTATGATATTTCTGATTTTGACCTCCGAGATCGAATCCTCGCCCTTCGAAGTGTAAAGCGAGAGCTTTACCACTTGGCCATCTCGTCCAGACTTTTTTCCCATTGGCGGTGGAAACGGATTTTATGTGATGGGCTAGAGCACTGGCACTGAGCCATGAACACATAAAATTAATTGTGCAACAAAGTGCTTATGTGTAATCCGTATCATAGGTCGGCAAGGTGGGGGGGAGGGGACTCCCAATGAGGTGGTCCCCCACCACCTCCACCAAAAAAACGACCTTTTTTTTAGTCTTCTGACACCCAATTTTTATGGACCACCTCATATGTTCGCGGGGTCTATGCGTGATCACCCTCAATTTTGGGCCATGAGTGCGTGGTCCCCCTTTAAATTTGGGCTCGTTCGTAGTGGGTCAGGGGGAGGCTCCCCCCTTTGCCGACCTATGATCCGTATAAAATTGTGAAACTTTCGGCCCTCATAGCTCCAAGCCAAAAGCTTGTAAGGTAAAAATTCGATCACTTTTAAATGGCAAGTGGATATGCTCTACAAAGTTAACCGGGTTTGAAAATTTTTTGAATATGACAGTTCCGTGGCGTCCCTTGTTAGTATTTATGATTGTTCCTAGGTATGGCTTATGCTAGTCTGGCCAAAGTCCCACCTGTATATGGTTTATACGCATCGTTCTTTTCCGCATTCTTCTATTTATTCTTTGGCACATCGAGGCATATCTCCATCGGTAGGAAAGCATTTCTTTGCTGAACAAATTGTAAAAAATTTAGGTGTTTTCGCGGTATGTAGTTTAATGGTAGGCTCCGTGCGATTAAGACTAATACCAGAGCCGATTACTACCACCAGTGTGGAAAATGGCAGTATTTTTGAAGAGACTACATACCCGCCTGGCGCAGTGGATGTGGGCTATGAGTTGACGCCAATGATGGTGGTTAGCTCACTGACATTCGTTGTTGGGGTTGTGCAAGTCCTGATGGCACTATGTCGTCTCACTTTTGTCACCACTTATATGACTGACCAACTAGTCTCTGGTTATACTACCGGCTCTGCGTTTCATGTTCTAATCGCTCAGTTCGATAAACTTTTTGGCGTGAAAATTAAGCATCACGAAGGAGTTGGCATGTTATTTTTTGTAAGGCTGATTTTTATGCAAATTTTAAAAAAATTCAATTCATAGGTCGGCAAGGTGGGGGGACCCCCGATGAGGTGGTCCCCACCACCTCATTAAATTCGGTTAAGATTTTAATGAAAAAAGGACCTTTTTGTAGCTTGAGGTAGTCTTCTGACACCCAATTTTTATGAACCATCTCATATGCTCGGCGGGGTTCATGAGATGGTCTCCCCTCAATTTTGGGTCCATGAGTGAGTGGATCAGGGGGGAGACTCCCCNATGCTCGGCGGGGTTCATGAGATGGTCTCCCCTCAATTTTGGGTCCATGAGTGAGTGGATCAGGGGGGAGACTCCCCTGCTGATTTTTAAAAAGAAAGACGACATTTTTTATAACTCACCAAGACGAATAAAATGACATGAAAGTGATACAATTTGAATGTGCTCGTGGTCCAATTTTCTCATCCTTGACAACGTCTTTAAATATTTTTAGATGGTCAGAGATGTGGTCCTATCCATATCAAATGCTCCAATAATGGTTCTAGGACTATCTACTATTGGTCTAATTTATTTAGTGATAGGAAAAGACTATATAAATCCTGTAGTTAAAAAGTACAGCCCTGTTCCAGTGCCACATGAGTTGATCTTAGTGATCGCGGCAACGATGTTTTCAAGATTTGTCAATGCAAAAGAAGATTACGGTGTTCGGATTGTTGACAACATTCCTCAAGGGTAACATGGAGTTTTAAAATTAAAAAAACATTGGCAAAAGATGTTTAGAGCAGGGGGGTCACCCCAGGGTTAAAAATCGAAAAAATTTTTTCTAAAATTTAAAAAAATGACATATTTAGGGGTAATTTTATGCGAAAAATCGATTGTGCGCATTCCCGAAGCGTGAAAATCTTTGTTTCACCCTTAAAATTGAAACATATGTATTTGTAAATGTGAAAATATGGGTAAAAATACGTATTTTTCAATTTTTAAGGGTGAAACAAAGGTTTTCACGCTTTGGGGATGCGTGCAATCGATTTTTTCCATAAAATTACCCCCTAAATATGTCATTTTAAAAAAATTTTAGAAAATTTTTTTTCGATTTTTGACCCTAGATGATCCCCTCTGATCCACAATAGCTTCAAATGTTTTTCTGATTTTGGAGATCTTGATCGATTTTCAGGATGCCAAGCCCGGTCTTGCCAAACTTTGACATCATGAAATATATGATCATGGATGCGATCCCGATTGCAATCATTTGTTATATGTTTATTATTTCTATGGGTAAATTATTTGCAAAGAAGCACAAATATAAGGTGGATGACAATCAGGTTAGGCTTTTAAAATATGACAATCCTTGTCGACCGGACAAAATTACGCGAATTTTGAGCATAGCCTACCTAACTTTAAAAAATCGAAAAATTTTTCAAGTAGCCAAGATATCGATAAAAGTCTGATGTAAGTACCTATTGTGCCACACTGTATGCAAAAAGTCGAATCCATTAATTGACAACTTTTCCAGGAGCTTTACGCCATCGGTTTCACGAGTATTCTTAGTTCTTTCTTCCCTACATATCCAGCTGGTGCTTCTTTATCCAGATCTTCGGTTTGTGAAGCATCTGGTGTCAAAACTCAAGTATAGTTATTTCATTTGTTAAAAATAAAAAAATATTTTAGCTCTATATAGTTTTTTCAAGTTCATTACTTTTCATAGTTATTGCATGGCTAGGCCCACTATTAGAACCCCTTCCAATGGTATACCCCTGAAACTTATTTTTTTAAATTTAATTTTTAGTGCATATTGGCATGTATAGTTACAGTTAGTCTAAAAAGTCTCTTTATGCAATTCAAAGAACTGCCGAGATTGTGGAAAATTTCAAGGATCGATTTCGTAAGATTTCATAGTCTACTTTTTAAAGAACCACACTCTACTCAGAAAAAAGTTGCCATTTTTGTTGATATAATGAAAATTCATGAAAATTGGAGCATTTTTTGTTTTTACAGTAGTTTTTGTCAAAAAATTTGCTGAGTAAAAACACAACATTTTTTCGAAAGACATGTGCACCCTTCATCCACCGGCTGAAATTTGTTCGAAAATTGAAAGACATGTGCACCCCCGCCATTCACTGGATGAAATTACGCTACTTGTATAAAGAAAGCATTTTCAGAGTTCGGAGATGCGCGTAATCGATTTCTCGCATAAAATTACCCCAGATAGGTCATTTCTAGAAGAAAAAGAAAAAAATCCGAATCCCAAAAGATCATAAAATCGCCTTTTTGCGCCACCCTATAATAGTAAATGCTCCGTTTTTCATGAATTTTCATTATATCAACAAAAATGGCAACTTTTTTTCCGAGTTGAGTTTATAATTTAGGCAATTTGGGTAGTCGCTTGTGCCGCTACTGTAATCACGGATGCCACTAAAGGACTTGCAATAGCACTGGTTTTTGTCTTATTTACAGTTTTGATTCGTGAGCAATGGTGAGGGAGTTTTTGAAGACAAACAATTTTCCGAGTGTTTTTAGTAGAGACTTTCATATCAAAATTTGGTACATATGCACTATCCCCCAGGGGGGGGGACAATTCTGCATAAATTTATGCAGAATCCCCCCAGAGTGAAAACAAAAAAAAATCAATTTTTCATCTTTTTTAGGCTTTGGATTAGGCTAAAGGCTTAGACTTAGGCCTAGGTTTAAGCCTAAGCCTAGGTCTAAGCCTAAACCTAAGCCTAGGTCTAAGCCTAGGTCTAAGCCTAAGCCTAGACATTTGGACATCAAAATTATTTTATTTGAACAAGTTTTGAAAACCTCATGAAAGTCCCTAGTAGTTATGCCACAAAATCGAATCGAACGGAATCACGAAATCGAACGAAATCAGTTCTCAAAATTGTTTCTTTAGCTTTTTATGAAAAATGTCAAAAACAAAAATAACTCAGACAATTGCGTTCTACAACTTTTATTTTGACCACTTGTTATGAAAATACATAGAAAAAATGTTACGAGACAAATTTCGTCACAAAATCGCGACGAAATTTGGCACGAAATCACGACAAAATTTGTCTCGTAACTTTTTTTCTATCTATTTTCATAAAAAGTGATCAAAATAAAAGTTGTAGGACGCAATTTTTGTGTTATTTTTGTTTTTGAAATTTTTCGTAAAAAGTTAAAGAAAGTTAAAGAAAAAATTTTGAGAACCGATTTCGTGGCATCACTAGTCCCTAGTTTTTAGGCCAAAAGTGTACCATTTATTTGCTAATACAAGTCGAGATATTTTCAAGCCGGCTGAAATTTATCAGGGTACATTAAATTTTTATAACTATCCCATTTGGCGGTAGGCTTATTTTTACTTTTTTTAGGTCTAGCTCCAGTCGGTGATCGAGTAACCATTCTAAAATTCAACTCACCACTTCATTTTGCGAATGTTTCCAAATTTACTAGTGCTGTTAATGAACTATTTAGTGATGGACGAGACGAAAGTGTCTCTCCAACTACAATAAGCTCAGAAAAGCAGGTTCGTAGAAAATCGTTAACTTTTATATTTGTGGCAACAAATTTTCCTAAAATTTCAACAGCTTGGATATAATTTTAGACTATTAAGTCAGATGAATATTTAACAACGACTTTTCTAAATGGTCACAGCGAGAAGAAACGAGGTTCCTTCGATTCTGTCAAAGAAGCCCTGTTTAAAGACAAAAAGTTGGTATTAGACTGCTCGGCTATCTCATATGTTGATACAATGGGAGTGGATGCGCTGAGAGAAGTGAGATTTTTGGCGTTAAATTTAGAAAAATGAATTTTGTCGGAAATGTAACTCGAAACAGTATTTTGTATGAAATGCACACAAAACAGTATAAAACTTTGTTTTTGAAAATTTCCTGATAACAGGGGTGTCAAGTCAAAAAAAGGATATTTGAACAAATCGAAACGATTAGCAAAAGATGAGAAAATTTTCAACTAGTGATGCCTAAAGCTACAAAAAGCAACATTTTGGCACTTGCCTTAAATATGCGAATTTTGGGCACGATAAAAATTTGTTCGTCGTGCAAAAAAGTTAACAATTTTTGTCACCATGTAATCTTTGTCACTACGAATAAATTATACCGTGACCAAAATTCGCATCACGGCTCCCGAAAATTAGGAAAAGTCTTTCTAACCGTGCAAGTTTACTGAGCATCAAAGGCATGTTATATTTTCGTTCAAGCTTGTTGAGCTTTATTGCCATCATTGACGTATCAAAAATGCGAAAGTCAAAATTTTATAGGCACGGGAGGGACTCGATCCCCATCACTGAATCTCAAAGAGAACGAGGCCAGCGCCTTCTCCATTAGGCCACTGAGCCATCAAAGGCTGACATGAGCATTAAAGACTGATATGTTTTCAACTAAAAACATTTTAATTCGTTTTTTTGAAAACTAACAAACAAGATTGTTTATTACATTTTTGACTAAAAGACACTTTGAACACTACATTCCAACAATGGCTCGGTGGCCTAATGGAGAAGGCGCTGGCCTCCGGCTCTCTTTGAGAGCCAGCGGTGTGGGTTCGAGTCCCTTCCGAGCCTATAAAATTTAGACTTTCTCATTTTGACACGTCTATGATGGTAATAAAGCTCAACAGGCTTGAACGAAAATATGTAGATTAAACAATTTCACTGAGACTGTCAATAAATTTTTTTACTTGTTTAAAAAATATATTATTGATATTTTTCTCTAAATAACTCATTTTTAGGCCTATCTTGATGGCGAAAAAGCTGGTACTGTTGTATTGTTTGCCGATTTTACTGGTATTTTCGTTTTTGATTCACAAAAATTTATGTTGCTTATTTTCAGAGCCAGTGTTGGATACGCTGGAAGTTAGTGGCTTCTTTTCAAAAGTGCCCAAAGAATGTCTTTTTCCAAGTATTCGTCATGCAATTCTTGCTGCCGGTGTTTCTGAAGAGCCTTAAATTTATCAAATAATCTTTATTACCTTATGTATTACGAGTTTGTTGATCCTGCTAATTTTTGTTTGGTCACATTTGTTTCAGCATTAACTGGAAACAATAGAAGCGGGGATAAACATGATAGTGATGCTCAAAGTACAACAAGTGATCATTTTTTCATCGACCGAATTTTAAGCACGACATAATTTGATCATGGACAAATTTGTCTCCATTGTCAACATGGACAAATTTTGGAACTACTATCAATAGGGAGCACCCACGTGAAAAATCGAAACTTTTTTTGGAATTTTTAGAAATGACACCTCTAGGGGTAAGAAAATGCGGGGAATCCGAATTTGACAATTTCCAAGCGAAAAAACGCTTCCCTAATTCAGGGAAGGCCTATATATTGAAGCGAAAAGTCGTAAAAATGCGATTTTTCGCTTCAATACATAGGTCTTCCCTGAACCAGGGAAGTATTTTTTCGCTTCGAAATTGTCAAATTCGGATTCTCCCGCATTTNTTTGACAATTTCGAAGTAAAAAACGCTTCTGATTCAGGGAAGGCCTATATATTGAAGCGAAAAGTCGTAAAAATGCGATTTTTCGCTTCAATACATAGGTCTTCCCTGAACCAGGGAAGTATTTTTTCGCTTCGAAATTGTCAAATTCGGATTCTCCCGCATTTTTTTACCCTCAGAGGTGTCATTTCTAAAAAATTTTCGAAAAATTTTTCACGTGAGTGCTCCTCCCTATTGCGTAGTAACTCTTAAATTTTTATCGTGCCCAAAATACATATTGAAAGGCAAATTGTCACTTTTTATAACTCTCAGCATCATTAATCCATAGTGTACTAGAATTTTGAAAAATCCTTTGAGTAGAGTGAAAACCAAAAAACTATTTCACTTTCTTAATGTTGATCTCATCTTTCTAGATGCTACTATATGAAATGTTTACTTGTGCAGTAAACTTGTTCACAATGCAGAAAAAAGTGAGACGAAAAGTGTATAACGTTTTTCATGGCTAGCTTTACGAGAAATGTTAACTACTTGGCAAAGTGGATAAGGAAGCCGCCCGTCCGATCTGGCAAGTTAAGCAACGTTGGGCCCACAGGTTCGATCCGAAAATTTCGATATACAAAAAACTTTCCTTACAAAGAATAGAGCAAAAGATTTTTTGCTCTAGGGAAAGTTTTTTGTAGATCATAATTTCTGCTCTAGTGGGATCGAACCTATGAGCCCAACTTGCCAGATCGGACGGGCAGCTTCCTTATCCACTTCTCAAGTAGCGGAGATTTTTCATAAAGCTAGCCATGGAAAACAACAAGTGACACTTTTTTATCACTTTTAGATTTTTCTTTATCACTTTTTACTCCACTTTTTGTATTACTTTTTTTACCAGTTTTTTTTATCACTTTTTTATTTCCTTGTCACTTTTTGTATCAGTCTCATTTTTTTCTTCATTGTGAACAATGATATTATTTTTGTCTTACATTTTATCGTGCATTTTTTGTTGCTATTCCGGTTGATTCACTTATTTTTCACTGTGATACAGATTTTATTTATACTCATAAACTATAAAAATATATTAAGCGTCATCCAAGCACTCCAGATAGTAGTGCGGGAAAGTACAAAAGGTGACAATTTTGTCACCGACCATGAAAATTTTGTGCGTGATGTAATTCGTGCATAGTGACAAGTTTGTCTCATTCATCACGACCAAAATATATCGTGCTCAAAATCCGCATATCAGTGACAAAATTGTCACTTTTTGTAACTTTGAATATTGCAGGGTGGCGCATAAAAAACTGCACTTTCGAGATTTTTACCTCTTCCTTATTTTGAGTATAAATTTGGATTCCAATCATCGTTTTCCATGATCTTGGTATCATTGGATAGCTCTGATTATGTACTATCCAACGACACCAAGATCATGGAAAACGATGAGCGGAATCAAAAGTTATACTCAAAATAAGGAAGAGGTAAAAATCTCAAAAGTGCGGTTTTTTATGAGCTACCCTGTACTACCTCATATTAAAGAAAATGCCATAGACGATTTTCGATAGATAACAGCATACAATGCTCAATTCTTGTGGAAAATTCTTGTGCGGAAAATCCGTGCGAAAGATCTTTGTACGGAAGATCCTGTACGGTCAATTCCTTAAAAAACTGTGCGATGCATACGTTCCTATTGCCGTCCGAACATCATTTTTGAGTATCAACTGCGGTGTCAAACTTTATTAATTTTTTTCAAATTTACATACAATAAAATGTAAAAAAGTCTATCTTTTCAAAGGCATAAACGCATGATTTAACACATAA
The DNA here is from genome assembly GCA_900406225.1 of Acrobeloides nanus. Lineage (NCBI taxonomy): Eukaryota > Metazoa > Nematoda > Chromadorea > Rhabditida > Cephalobidae > Acrobeloides > Acrobeloides nanus. The sequence continues at coordinate 26,949 of OZJO01008297.1, forward strand.
CGTCCGGCATTTATAGGAATCTTTACAAATCTGAACTTGCTTTGCAAATAATAAATAATAATAGAAAATAAAACTATCCAGCAGATCTTTCTAAATATCCACATGGATATCCTTTTGCCAATAAATCCAATAAAACGCATAAGCCCATTTAGAGATTTCGAAACAAATGTCTCTTTAGGAAAAATAGACTTTGGATCCTCCGAATTCTCCATATTTATGAAACTACAATTTAAAGGGGGTACAGATCGAGGCCGGAAAATTTTTTTAAATGACTTTCTAATTTTACGCGGGGAATTGATTGCGCGCATTCCCGAAGCGTGAAAACGCTTCCTTGATCCTGATTCAGGGAAGAAATCTGATTTTCGCGAAAATTGATGTTTTTAAAGCGAAAAAATTGATTTTCGATCTCGACCGGAAAAATTTTTTAAAATGAGGAAGGAGCGCGTTTTCACACTCTGAAAATGGTTGATTCCCCGCATAAAATTACCCCTAGAAATTCATTTAAAAAATTTTTCCGGTCGAGATCGGGCGAAAATCAATTTTTTCGCTTTAAAAACATCAATTTTCGCGAAAATCAGGTTTTTTCCCTTAATCAGAGTCAATGAAGCGTTTTCATGATTGAGAGTGCGCGCAATCGATTCCCCACCTAGAAAAACCTAAGAATCGACGATTTTCCCATAAAAATCCGAAAATGTTTGATTTTCGCTTCAATACACACACCACTTTCCCTGAATCAGGGGCAAGGAAGCGTTTTCACGCTTTAGGAATGCGCACAATCGATTCCTCGCATAAAATTACCTCTAGAAAGTAATTTTAAAAAAATTTTCCGACCGAGATCCGGCCTCGATCTGTACACCCCTTTAATAAGACGTGACTTTGCAACTACAAGATTTCTAAGATAAGCATTACTTATAACCCCGCTGATGTCTTATCTGTACTTTTGTGGGTGGTTTATTGACAAATGCTCATAGAATATAGTCGTCAATCGTGGGAGAGTTTATTTCTCATGATTTCAAAATGTTATGATGTCATTTCATGAATGTCAAAATGCCCAGAGCTGGAGCTGACAAGAGAAGGTCCCCAATTGTAAGCCCGAAGTCTATATCAAAAACATGTTTAAACGATAGAGCATAGTCGATTGTTTTTTGAAAATGACAAAATTATTGGCAACCGAGTTCATCTACGGGAGTAGCGGAAGCTCCGAAGTCCAAAAATTGATTGAAAACATCATTTTCAAGCAAAAGTCACATGATCAAAATTGATGAAAATCGACTTCTTTCAATGAAAAATTGACATATTTTACCGTTTTTTACTATGGCGGACAATTTCCGATCATTTTTGGAAAAAGTTGAAAAATTTTTAGAAAAATCGTTTTTTGGACACCCTTTTCCTAGCATGGGTTGAGGTTCGAAAAATCGATTTTCGAACAAATCGATTTTTTTTTCTTCCCAAAATGATCGGAAATTGTCCGCCATAGTCAAAAACGATAAAATATGTCAATTTTTCATTGAAAGGAGTCGATTTTCATCGATTTTGATCGTGTAACTTTTGCTTGAAAATGACGTTTTCAATCAATTTTTGGACTTCGGAGCCTCCGCTACCCCGTAGATGAGCTCGGTTGACGATAATTTTGTCATTTTTAAAAAACAATCGACTATGCTCTATCATTTAAACATGTTGTTGACATAGACTTCGGAATTACAGGGTGCGGCAAAAGTTCCCGTGATTTTTTGAATTACTGCATATAGTATTTTGACCATAACCCTTTAATCTTACATCCAATTCCGATGATCTTGGTGTCATTGGATAGCTGTAAATTCAAGCTATCTAATGACACCAAGATCATCGGAATTGGATGTAAGGTTAAAGAGTTATGGTCAAAATACTATATACAGTAATTCAAAAAATCATGGGAACTTTTGCCGCACCCTGTACAATTGAGGACCTTCTCTTGTGAGCGTAAAACAAAAAGCTGCTACTTTATTTTACATTGAAAATTTACAAAAAACAAAATTTCTTTTATACAGTTTTTCAGGGTTATAGAAAGAAAAGACTACATAAAAACCATAGAATCGAGAGTGAACGCTATTTCATAGCTCGAGGCGAACTTATTCCTTGATACAAGGAATTTATATAGGCAGGCAGAGGGAATAACAAAAATTCGAAATTTTTTCATTTATTCATCGTTTAATTTTTTTTTCATAAAAACAAAAAAAACATTTATAGCGATCTTAATAACTACAAATATAACATTGGGGAGTATCACATGCTTGATTTGTCCAAGTTCCATCCGATGCATTTAAAACTGCACAAGCAGCCGTCGAATCTGATGTGGGGTACCCTAAATGTTTAATTTTGGTGTATCACAAACATCTCTACCGCTTTTCCAGTTTCGATAAGTACCCGGATCATAATTAGCCCAATTCCAATTTGAGACATAAGAATTTTGGAATAGGCCTATGTAGAATGAAGAACAACTAGGTAAAGCATTTTTGGCATAGGCTAAAAGTTATAATAATAAAATTAGATGATAGAAACAGACCTAATAAATCAGAGTTCTCAAATGCACTTCCAATCGTGACTAGAGAACCATAAGAGTTTGTTCCACAAGTTGTTTGTGCTGCGTTCCAAGATATGGGTGTTCCAAAAGCTTCATAACAAGTTGTATTTTTAATTTTTGAGGTATAACCTTTTGAGCATACTAAACATTTTTATTTTATCGATTTATACGGTTTTTTGTGTACCTGGATAAGTTTGAGCTAAATATGGTGGAGAATCACCAAGAACTGTCGGTAGTTGCTAAAAGAATTGTAATAAAGTGGGAACTGATCATGGTAAGGAGCGCTTGAACTTTCGATTCATAGCGTCGTAATTTTGGTCCAAATTGGGGGGGGGAAGGTTTCCCCCCCCCCCCCATAATTACGACGCTGGGGAGGAGCCTCCCCCTGACCCACTCATTCACGGACCCAAAGTTAAGGGGAGGGACCAGCTCATGGATCTAAAATTGAGAGGACTACTTCATGGACCCCACCTAACATATGAGGTAGTCCATAAAAATTGGGTGTCAGAAGACTACCTAAAGCTAAATAAATTTTCAGATAAAAAATTTTTAACATAGTTCGGCAAGAGGGAGTCTTCCCCTGACCCACTCATGGACTCAAAATTAAGGGGGACCACCTCATCTGGGTCCCCTCTCCCCACCTTACTGACCTATGCTTTGATTACCTGATTCCATACAACTTGATCTTTTGCGCGATATCCCGTTTTTGCAGTCGAAACATTGTTGTACTCCCAATATTCAATTTTTGTGTAATCTGTAGCAGCCACGGGCTTCCATGACCCATCTGTTGTAGGTTTACTAAAGTTGTCTTTTTCACAACAAAATCTTAAATGAATGAAATACCCAGTTTTCGCAAAATTCACCCAGTTTTCTTGGATTAAATTAGCGATTGCTTGATCGGTAGCATCCCAGTCACCATAATTAAATAGATACGGAATTTCGCAAACATGTGGCACCGCTATAAATTCTCATCATTTTGCAACAAAAACAACTTGGTACCTTTCCAATTTGGTAATGGATTTCCAAGACTATTCAAACTGGAAGGCCAAACAAATTGATAAGCGTAAACATTTGGATTATTATTCGACAAATAATGTTGGATATCCAAGAGTCCTCCCCAAGTGAAAAATGCCCCTGTTCCCACCAGTGCTGTGCAAGAAGTATGTCAGTGTACACTTCGTTGATTTAAAGATACACTTCACAAGTATGACACTTATCAAGTAGTTATAAGAGGATACACTTCCAAAGTGTACACTTTCGAAGTATGGATGGTGTCATACTTCCGAAGTATACACTTCTCAAGTGCATATGCCAATCACACTTCCAAAGTGTGCACTATTCAAATGTACACTTCTCAAGTGTCCACTTCTCAAGTGTCCATTTCTCAAGTGTCCACTTCTCAAGTGTCCACTTCTCAAGTGTACACTATTCAAATTTAACTCAAAAATAAAAATAAATTTCAAT
>OZJO01008300.1:0-12641 GCA_900406225.1 Acrobeloides nanus
ATTCAGAACATGCCGTAAAAACAAAAAATGCTCCATTTTTCATGATCTTTCCGAATATATCATTTTTCATATGGTTATAACTTACTGGACTGGTTTAAAAAAAAATTTCTGCTATAGTCGAAATTTTTTCTGGGTCTACACGATTGATTTGATTGAATCAGGTTCGGTGATATTGAAACGATTGATCAAACAGAAAATTCAAAAATTTTCGAGAAAATCTGCCGATTCGACACTTTCCTGCAGTCAAAATTCACAAATTCCTTCGAATTTGTGTTCCCAATACCCGAAAACCCCGAGTACAAAAATCAGCCGATTTTGAGGATTTTTTGAAAAATCGATTTTTTCCCTTGGTCCCCCAAGCGAAAAAATTGATTTTTCAAAAAATCCTCCAAATCGGCTGATTTTTTGTACTCGGAGGGGGAGGGGTTGGGTATCAGGAACACGAATTCCAAGGAATTGTTTAATTTTGACTGCAGGAAAGTATCGAATCGGAAAATTTTTGAATTTTCTAATGATTGATCAATCGTTTCAATATCACCGAACCTGATTCAGTCCAAATTTATTTGAAAATACACAATAATTAAAACTATGGAGATAAATTCGAAAAATTTAAAAACCAATTTTGATTTTACAGTTTAATATTCCCATTTTAGGAAAAAGTCGACCGCCGTACCGGTAAAACCGTTGAAGAGGCCCCCAAGTTCCTCAAATCCGGCGACGCCGGCATTGTCGACCTCATCCCAACTAAGCCCATGTGCGTCGAATCATTCACTGAGTACCCACCACTTGGACGTTTCGCTGTCCGTGATATGAGGCAAACCGTCGCTGTCGGTGTCATCAAGTCCGTTGACAAGACCGAAGGCGGTGGCAAGGCTACCAAGTCCGCTCAAAAGGCAGGCGCTGCTGCTGGTGGAAAAAAGAAATAGCTATCATCTATTCTTCTCCCTTCAAAAACTATCGATTTCTGTTGCTCTTTATTGTTGATTTATAAATTTATTTCAAAAATATGTTATTCATTTTCTATGCGAGGTATTGAATCCTGAATAAATTTTTGAATTTTGTTATAAAGATTTCTTTTCAAATTTGTTGAATTTTATTATCAGGGTACAAATCAAAATGAAAAACAATGATAACAACAGCACAAATGATATGCCAGTTTCATCTGGATTGTTGATAAATGTTATAAGGACTTTAACGACGAGTGTTTCAGAGGATCAAAAGAATTTGGAAAAGTCTAGATTAGAACGAGGCTATAAGGAGTCCGAGCAAACTATTGACACTTTATTAAAAGGTAGAAAAAAATTTCAACACAACACATGACTCTAATAAAGAAACTTTGTTGAAGAAATGATGGTTGAAAGGTTGCAAAAGTTTTTATAGCAGTGCCGTACCGAGGGGTGGGAGGTACAGGGCAAAGACGTAGTTGGCCACCAGGAATGGAAGGGGCACTTTTCTGATAAAAGTCATTTTTGAAGAGCAATTTTTTGAAAATCGAAAAAAACGTCATTTTTCAGCCATTGGAAGGGTCCTCGGTGTACCCCCTCTAGCTACGTCCTTGGTACAGTGGGTACATGTACCCCCCCCCCTCCAAGGGCCAAAAAAGTTAAAAAACCAAAAGGTCCCCTTATATTTTTGACCAAAATGTTAGAGTCGAGATCTTGTACCCCCATGTAAAACATCTTAAATACGGCACTGTTTTATAGGAAGAGTTTCCCAATTCTCTTTTGTCAACATTATTTTCTTTCGCCTTGTAGTGATGCATCGAAACCGTGATTTCGGTTTCGAAATTTCGACCCCAAAGTTTCGGTTTCTGTTTCGAGGTTTCAGATTTCGAGAAATTGAAACCGAATTTTCGATAAATCGAAGCGAAGATAAACAAAATCATAAGGGTCACCCTTATGTTTTTGCCCAATTTTGAAAATCATAATGGTACTCCCATTATGATTTTCATCAAAAATTACAAAAATTTTCCATATTTTCATTAAAAATTTTCACTAGAAATGTTCAAAATTGTCAATTTTTTCATCAAAATTTACCATTTTTCTCCAAAAATCATCATTTTCAGAGCATTTTAAGCTTAAAAATGGCAATTTCCTATGAAGTTTCGAAATTTTGACCCCGATTTCGACGCATCACTAGTACCTTGTATAACGGCGGATTTTTTGGCAAAATTTTTTTATAAACGGGTCACGCCATTCGACTCAGCTCAACGAGACGAGTAAAAGGAATACCATAACATGGGGTTTTCCATCCCGAGTCTATGGCCGAGTGGTTAAAGTGACAGATTTGCAGTTTATAGGTTCAGGTTCGAATCCAGCTTCGAATTTAAAGTTGTTAAATTTCATGAAAATTTTTGCATATCTCTATTTTGTCCTCTAAAACACTTTACAATCATTTTTGGGTCAGTAAATATTTGCTGTAGTTGTATATTAAGGTTAGATTTTTCAGAGAAAAAATGTGTTAGCAAAAAAACTTAAAATCACTATTACTAATAGCTATAGAAAATATTTGCTGACCAAAAAATGAATGCAAAGTTTTTTAGAGACCAAAATAGAGATATGCAAAAAATTTCATGGAATTTGAACAACTTTAAATTCGAAATCATTGTTATGGTATTCATTCTACTCTTCTCGTTGAGTTGAATCGAATAGTGTGACTGACTTGTTTTTAAAATTTCGAATTTCCGCCAATTTTTTCCAAAAATGGTATGGTAGTGGTAGTTTGATCTTAATAATATTTATTTTAGCACACGAAGGAGACGTCTCAAGTTGTTTAGACTCTTTTAGAAAAGTTTCTAACCAAATCTCAGGTAATTAAAAGCTTATTATTCCGCTTTAACCGTTTTTAAAAATTTTTTAGCTAGTCGACAACGAATACAAAATGTCAAAAATTCTTTGCAAACTTGTAAAGCTTTATTACAATCAAGACGCGACGATTTAAAGAAATTATGGTTAGAGAATTCAGAGCAGAAATGTGTTAGCACATTTTTAGACCAAATGTAAACTTGAATAAATTCCTTGCATTGCTTGTTAAAAAATTCTAGATATGAAATTAAGCAGTTAGATTCATCTATAGAAAATCATTTAAAGCAATCTGAATACAAGAATGCTGTCAATGAATTAAAGAAAGCTGGTAAGAAAATGAAAAAATTTAAAATATAAGAACTTGTGCAATCCACAGCAGGGCTGTCCAAAAACGTATTGCCGTACCGTACTTCAGGTTTCTACTAGTACGCCAAAAGCAAAAGTACGGTAAAACCAAATTTTGTGTAAAAAAATATGAAAAGTGATGATAATAACTCGAGAGGCGAAAAAAAGCTTAAAATCGTACATATTTAAAGGATCAGTCCACTCGGGAAAAAGTCGCCATAATTTGTATATATTCGGAAAGTTCATGAAAAATGGAGCATTTTTTGTTTTTATGACACCCTCTGAATCATTTTAGTTTTTGAGATAATTGCGTGTGAAGTTTCATCTGTGTATTATAACAAAAACATTTGCCTAGGTTTCAAATTCCTGATTCAATCAAAATTTGTTTATTGACAAGAAAATAGTTTGAATTTCTTGAGCATCTAGGAAAAAATAAATATAACATTTTTCTCAACTCAATAAGACGAATAAAATGACACCAAAATTATTTAGTTTGGAAATCATTTTGGGTTATTGAAGCGAAAATATTTGAAATTTCTAGCCAATTTTCGTTTCAATGACCCAAAATGATTTTCAAATTGAATAATTTTGGTGTCATTTTATTCGTCTTATTGAGCTGAGAAAAATGCTATATTTACTTTTTCCTAAATGCTCAAAAAATTCAAACTATTCTCTTGTCAATAAACAACTTTTGATTGAGTCAGGAATTTGAAATCTAGACAAATGTTTTCATTGTAATACACAAACGAAACTTCACATGCAATTATCTCAAAAACTAAAATCTATTTTGATCTCCAGCTTGAAAATAGCGTTTTTACATCGTGCCCCCCAAAAATGGCAATTTTTATAGATTTTTCAAATTTTTAAATTTTCATCAAAATAGACCCTATCAGGGGCTTTCTTATGCGATGAATCGATTACGAACCCTGAAAATGCTTCCCTGATCCTTATTCAGGAAAGAGATGTGTGTATTGAAGCGAAAATATGCTAATACAGGATCAGAGAAGCGTTTTCAAGGTCCGGCAATGCGCGTAATCGATTTCTCGCATAAAAATACCCCTATAGGGCTATTTTGGTGAAAATTAAAAAATTTGAAACAAATCGCAAAATTCCCATTTACGTGAGCACCTTTTAGATATTTTACTAAATGGCCCATTATCCGGAATAGAAGGTTTGAATCAACTTCGGGGCAATATCACTGATTTATCTCAATCTATTTTAAACAAAATCATTGAAAATATGATGCAATATTTATTGGTGGAGCCATTTGAAAGACAAGTAATCATTTATTTCAAAATATAATCTTTTATACACGAGAAGTGTGCAAAAAAGTTGGCGTTCTACATATCGGTTTTTGGCAAAAATTGTAGGAAATTCAAAATTAAATAAAATCGAATTTGGATAACTTTGAATTTGACGCGGGATTCGAACCCGAGAGTGCGAATCCTGGCACATTAACCACTCGGCTATGTGAATCGTTAGAATCTTTGTACAATGTATATCTTGTTTTACTCTTCTCGTTGAGCTAAGTCGAATGGCGTGACTTGTTTTTAAAATTTCCTCTAATTTTTACCAAAAAACTGCCGTGTCCATATATAGTGAGTGGATAAGAAGCCATCCGTCCGATCTAGCAAGTTAAGCAACGTCAGACTTTCAGGTTCGAATCCGCAAGGGTATAACTTTTAATTTTCACAATTTTTTTGATTTTCGAGGATCAAAATTTTTGCTCCCTGAAATCATAATTTTTTGAACATCAAAAGTTTTACCCTAGCGGAATCGAACCTGTGGGTCCAACGTTGTTTAATTTGCCAGATCGGACGGTTGGCTTTCTTATTCACAGTACTATGAATATCAACTTTTTTTTGTTCTTTTCTCGTTAAACAGACTATGACAGCATATAAAAAATTCTTCAGATGCTCGAGCTAATGAAAAATCTTGATCAAACCTCCATCCATGAATCACCAATTTGTGTTGCTCTAGCAGAAAAATATTCTACTACTTCCGAAGGAACAAAATCGGATGGTATTCTCGCACAATTTGATCAAAATGTTGTAAATAACAAGATATCAGAATGTCTCGAAGCACTTCTAGTTTTTGATCAGTTAGATACGGCGATTGATGAGATTTTTACCAGAGTGCCTACAAGTTATACAAAGTTGTTACAAAATACGATTTCGCTGTTTAAATTGCTCATAAAGGATATTGTTTCGGACGCAACTTATTTGGCGAAATTTATGCAGATTGTAGGTTTTCGACTCATCCACTTCCCAAATGGCCAAAAATTGAAACTACAAATGGATTTTGTTGTAAAATTATAATCTTTTGGGCACGAAAATGACATTTTTGGCAAAAAATCTCCTCCACCTCAGGCAATGTCTCTAATAATTTCTATAAACAAAAATTTAGGCAATTATCCAACTAAAAAGTTCTTATGCAAGATTTGAAACGCTAGCCGAAGGCCTTAAAAATATTCGTCATTCTTCAAGTTCGGGCATCAGGCAAAAATTTTGGGACGCCACTCAATCTGTTCTCGAAAATCTTATCAGTCAACATCTGGACATTTATACAACTGGGAAACAAATTGAAACTCGTGAAACGAAAAGAACTTTGTTTAGATTTGACAATACTAGTGTTTCTTCACAAACTACTACAGAATCTCCGGTAGGAGTATTTTTTCTTGTGTAGGAAATTTTGAGACTGAGATGGATTGGCTACAAAGGAACAACGCAAGAGCGGCTTTAAGATTTCAATTTAGGGGTGGGGAATTTTATCAATATAATTTTCAAGTGAAAAATTAAGTTTTTTTATTAACATCGCTAAAACAAAAAGGGGCATGCCCCCTGGACACGCCACTTCTGCGAATTACAATGAGGAAAACTATTAGGTGTTTCGATAATATCTGTTGGGACTGTTTTTAGCATATATCTCGATAGAAAAAGATTTTTGCCCAACAGATATTATCGAAACACCTTATAGTTTTCCTTAGTGTAATTCGCAGAAGTGGCGTGTCCAGTAATTGGATCTCAGAAATTCAATGGAGATGGTTTCAAGTAAGGAAAGCACGAAAATCGGCTCCGAAGATAGATTTCATGATAAAACCGACCACTTTGAAAAAGTTTAATTTCCGACATGTACAGGGTGTTTCAGATGAAGCCTACCTATTTTATTTTGACATAGCTTTTTTCTGGAAAAGTATTCTGAATTTCCGACTTTTGGCAAATAACAAGCTAATTTGTTCATTTTATGCATGTTTTTTTGTTTTTGAAAATCTTGACTTTGGGCAAAAAGTTTTCGCCCGGGCTGGGATTCGAACTCGCCCCTTTATGAGCAAAAAGCGAGAGCCATACCACTATGCTTTGAAAGTCGGTTAGTCACTCGTTTAAAATTTCCCGGCGAAACCGACCTTCATAGCCGAGTGGCTCTCACTTTTGCTCATAAAGGGACGGGTTCGAATTCCAGCCCGGGCAAAAACTTTTTACCCAAAGTCAAGATTTTCAAAAACAAAAAAACATGCATAAAATGGACAAATTAGGTCGTTATTTTCCAAAAGTCGGAAATTCAGAATACTTTTCCAGAAAAAAGCTATGTCAAAATAAAATAGGTAGATTTCATCTGAAACACCCTGTACTCGTGTTTTCCTTGCTTGAAACCATCTCCATTGAATCTCTGAGATCTTATTACTTACTACTGGCAAAAAAGCGCGTCGAAAAAGTCTTTTTCAATAAAGATATATGCTAAAAAAGGCCCGATAGATATTATCGAAACACCTAATATGAAAACAGTTCCAAAAAAGTAAAAAATTATGAAGTCAAAATATTTTTCAACTTCTCTTCCATCCCATTTTCCAACGCATAAGCAACTGCAGTAACTTTAGACAATCCAACGTATCTGCCCACCAAACCCATACAATGTAACCGCAATTTTCCATCTTCTCAACCGATTTTCTATGGAGATTGAGAAACAAATTAACATCTCCCCATGTAGCCTACACGTTTTCTTACACGCTTTTGTAATGGATAAATTTATCGAACGGATAAAAAATGACATGGAAGCGAAAGTCGAAATAGCACTGAAAAAAGTTGATGTCTGGTCGGCTATAACAACTATTCCGAGCCATAATGTGGTAAGGAAAATGATTTTTTATGCTATAATACTAAGGCTTTAGAAAATTTTGTCAAGTTGTATCCGAATTTATGAGCTTTGTACAGAAATTTTTGGGTTGATTAGAGATATGGAGTCATATACGCAACGATTTGCTGCTTTATGGCTTTTGATCATAGAAGATTATATTAACAGTGCGAATATTATGTATTCTCAGGTATGTATAAGAAATAAAGGGTGCCCCCAAAAAATGGGAATTTTGTGATTTTTTCAAGTTTTTTAATTTTCACCAAAATAACCTTACCCTGATTCAGGTATGCGTATTGAAGCGAAAATGAAGATGTGCGTATTGAAGCGAAAATATGCTAATACAGAGTCAGGGAAGCGTTTTCAAGGTCCGGTAATGTGCGTAATCGATTTCTCGCAGAGAAAACCCCCTATAGGGTTATTTTGGTGGAAATAAAAAACTTGAAAAAATCGCAAAATTGCCATTTTTAGGCACCCATGTATGTAAATGAATTTTAAAAAAATTAAACATAAAATAAGGGAAGCCAAAAAATAAGAGTAGCGAAAAATCGAAAAAATTTAGGTCACAAAATCCCGCTCCACTGAAGGTGACTCTTTCATCGAAAATCCAAAAATCTCTGCTGCTTGGGCTGTGGATGAAGATATCAGTCGCCTCCTTAAAAGTCTTCCAAGTTGGTCACTTATCAACCAAGCTGCTACTACACCCACTCCTGGAAATGAATTCACTCCAACAGGTCGAGTTGGCATCGATTTAAAAGAATCCGAACAAGAAATCCGTCAGCGAACACAGCGAGAAGCTGAAATTTTGATTGGAAATTTGGGCACGCAAAAGCAGATAAAAAAGACGGAGTTGATCACCGATATGGATCATGTGAGAGCGTTGGCGTGTATGCACGAGTCTCTACAATGGTTTGCTACGAGTATGCGGAATTTGTTGGCAAATTTGTCGAAACAGGCGCAAGAGATTATTAAGTGTAGGATTCAAATGAGCACGATTAATGGACAAGTTGTTGAAGAGGTAATTTACCAACTTTATAAATTTTCCAACCAACTTTTGATACGTATTTCCAATTTCGAGATTTTCGTTTCAAAAACAAAAAAAATTCAAATTTTTGAGAAAAAATCAATTTGAAAATTGTACATGCAGTTTTAGCTCCTCCGCGACGCCCTTAATGAACGCCTTCAACGTATTGAAAACATGTCGGATACTTGCCTTCTGATGCTTCACCTAGAACTACGGGTACATTGTTTCTATCACTTACTGCCTCTTGCAAGAGCCAGAAATGTCCTACCTCAAGATGAACTTGACAGCGAAGTTGTTGATTTTGGCAAAGACTTAACGAATTACCATAAACTTTTGTCGGATTATTTGGCATCAAATAAAGTGAAATATTTATTTGATGGCTTAGGACACTTGTGTGCTTCAATTTTCATACACTCAAGGTGAGCTGGGAGATATTTCGCCTTTCAAACCAAACTTCAATTTCGCTTTTTTCCTTCCCATCTATGGATAGAAATAATTTCGTCTGGGGTGATCGAAATTTGCAGAACTCCCAAAAAAGATAGGCTATGAGCAGTGATGTTTTGTGTACACAAACGAAAACACAAGATTCATTTGTTTCCAATTGTGTACACAAACGAAAACACAAGATTCATTTGTTTCCAATCGTTTTCACAAACGTAAACATGAATTTTTGTGTTTTTATAAGTGTAAAAAAATATAAACTATTAGAAACGAAACAAATGAAAACAAAACATCATTGGTTATGGGACTCAGTTTAATCATCTATGTTATATTTTTTCAGCATTAAATATTTTTAGCCAACATATGCAAAAACTAACCGAAAATGGTAAAAAACGAGTCTGTCGAAACATTTTTGCTGTTCAACAACGCCTTAGCCATCTAACCGGAAGAAAAGAAAGCGAACTAGATCGAGCGAGAACCTTCTTTGAACTATTAAACAAAGAACCCGATCAACTCCTCGCTTCAATCATGGAAAGAGGAGCATCATTTTCATATTTGGAATACACCTATTTGTTGGCTTTAGCAGTAAGATCTCACCATTCGCTGAGCTCACAACCTGGTGCCTTGGAAACAAGAGTTAATCGATTAAGAGAAATCCTATCCCAGAGTAATCGAAAGTCTCAAGAAGTTGTACATGCATGATTTTTGTAATGATGAGCTTATATTTGTTTATTTATTTGCTTTAGGGCTGTCCAGTTATTACGTTATAATTTGTTCGAATTTTTAGACCCCCAACGTTGTCAAAAATGCCTTGAAAACGCTTTCCTGACTCTGTATTAGCCTATTTTCGCTTCAATATCAACTTTTTGTGAAGCATCGGTGGTTCAGTGGTAGAATGCTCGTATGCCAAGCGGACGGCCCGGGTTCGATTCTCGTCCGATGCAGCATGTCGTGGAGAGCCGAAAAATTTTGTTAGACTGCCCGATCTTGAACTTTCACTGTTGGTTTCTGCTTTCCGTTTTGATGTCGACGCTTAACCCACTGCTCTATTGAGCTAACGAATGTTTGACTTGTAAACTTGCTTGAAGCTTTTTCTCTATTATTCTTCGCGAATTTACTTGTTATTTTCTTTTCACCAAACTTACTTCTTTGGTGTGCTATTTATGCGCTTTCGACGAAACAGAGGGCTGACCCTCCCTCACCCCCAACATTATAACATAATATCTGGATGGCCCCTTTTTGAATATAATTTATTATTTAAATTAATAAAAGCTTGCACATTTTATTTACAAAAGTAAAATTATGAAAATTAAGGAATATCTTTGTTTAAATTTTCTTCTAATTGCTCATATCCATCTTTTTCAACTTGTGCTGGATTCTTCATAAAGCAATAATAAATTAGCATAAAACAAAGTGTTACAAACACGAATGCACTTGTATAGGCAGTCAGTATAAATAGGAGTAGTCTTACTTCTAAAAATAGAGCAAAGATAAATAGATTAGATAAATTGGATAAATTTGGTACTTGTGATGTGTAAGGAGAAGGGTCGACTATTAGAGGGCACTTTTTTATTCCATCAAAAATCATACGAGGTTGCCATTAAGATTTTTTACCGACCTTCCCCCGGCTACAATATAAGGAGACAAGCCTTAAGAGCAGTGGAAAGCAGGTTCCTCCTGTATACATTTATTACAAAAGAAACTTTTGGCATAATGATGATTTTTGATGGAAAAAATGGGAATTTTTGGACTTTTTTAGAAAAAATTTGATGAAAATTGAAAACCTTTTTTAAAGGTTTTGTGCTGAAAATAAAGGGCCTTTAAAGGTTTTGCCTCAAAATAAAAGCAAAATCTATATTTAAAGAACGTTTTGGCAGGCTTGGTGCCATCGGAGAGGGCGGACATCATGTGCCCATTCCCTATGCCCCTAGAAAATCTTGGAGATCAAGATTTCAAAGGTTTGGAAGGTAGGAGGTGTATGACAAATGTATTATATTTGGGGCGGGGTATAAATACTCTTACTTTCTTCTAAAGACAAATTTTTTTCATCCTCTTCAAAATATTGATCAAATTCTTTTTCATCGTTGATATAAAAGTCTTTTATTAGAAAATTTGGCAATAAAAAGCATAATAAAAAAATTGAGATCGTTATGAATGAGAAAAAGAGTATCGAAATGCCCTAAATTTTGAAAATATATAAAAGAAAAAAGTTTCAAGTTATAGTTCACCACCCATGTTGCAGAAGCAAGAGAAACAAAATTCATCTTGAATGGGGAAGGTTCGGCACACGTTGGATCAAAATTTTGATTTTATATAATAAAAAAATTGTTAAAGGAAAGTCTTCTTAAAATTATATGAAATGTTTTTTGCCTATTATTATTTTTCGATCTTGACCTATACAGATGGGAATATCTCTAGGAGGTTAATTCCATCTATATAGTGTCTCATATAGGTTAAAATTGAAAATAATGATAGGAAAATTTTTCTAGGTAATTTTAAGGTGAGGTAACTTTTTTTGTGATTCAACAAAGGGATCGAACCAGTGGCGTAAGCAAGGAGGCAGAGGGGCAGTCACCCCCTAGCGGGTCATAATTAAAAAAAATCTCTACATAAGAGTTTATGTTTTTTGGGAAAAATCAGCCTTTTTTGAGGAAGTGCCCTCCCCCCCCCCATCCGACCCGTCTCCTTACGCCACTGGATCGAGCCCTCTAAGTTCAAGATGAATTTTGTGCCATTTCTATTTGCTCCTGCACCATGGGTGATTTCTTTTTCTCTAAGCTGGAAATGCCATATAACTTACATTAACAACTAAATAAAGAACACAAGTCCATGATTCATGAGATTTTATTCCATAGATAACCATTACATCAATTATAGCTCCAAGTAAAAATATCCATATCAGAAATATCGAAATATAGTATCCGAAACTTTCCCTTTGCTCCCAATTTATACCAATTTCAATAAAACAAACCAAAACTCCTATCCATGAGATAATATATGAAAAGAACTAAAAGTAGTTTTTTTTAAATTGAATCAGCATAGTTCGGATGAATAAGGAGAAGGATAGACTAGAGGAAAGGAGTACTATTACTTATACAAGTGTGACAAGAAAATTGGAGTCCTTACTACCCTTTGGGGATGTTGTGATCTCCGATTCCTGCAAAATCTTTTGGTCGCAAGGGGAACCAAACATTTACTAGTGCCGGTGATACCGTACTCCTTGGCAGCGCACCGGACGTCTACACCATGGTGTTCACCAAGTGATCTTCTCTTAATTTTAACCTTGAAGTACACTCATTCTGCATACCACAACAGGAAAGTTAGCATAGTTATTTTCATGAAAAAGTTTGCATACTTTAAAATGAATAGCATTGATATAACTCAAAGGCTGGAAATCAACATTTTCATTATCGACCATTTTTAACAACCGACAAATTTGAAAATAACGATAGGATATGTTTAACTTTGTGTTTAGTTCTGATTCTATATATACAGATAATTTATAAGCGCTATGACGAGAGATCAAGCTCAAATTATAAGATGACTGTTAGTAGTTGGTACATGGGAATAAAAACGTGCACCTGCAATAAATTGTTTACTTAAGTGAAAATTTTATTTGAACAAACGACACCATAATAGGATACAGGGTGGCACAACTGAATCCAAACACCATAGCCCCTTCAGAAATCCGTTTTATACATAAATTTTTTCAATATTAGACAAGGGTATATGATAAATACGATCTAATTGTTATTTTTAAGCGTAATTCAAGTTTTCATGCAAATATCCAGACTATTAACAAACTTGAGTATTCAAAGATGTATCCATATTTTAAACTGTTGATATTTGGCTATAGAAGTCGACTTGTAACGAAATTTCCGATATTATAGTGTTTTTTT
>OZJO01008302.1:0-12235 GCA_900406225.1 Acrobeloides nanus
GTGTTATTCGAAATAAATCTAGATGTTCCGAAGTCTGCAATTTTTAATGTGAGATCATTCATCAATGGATCTTCAATATTTTTATTCTTATGTAAAAGTATGTTCTAAAAACAGGCATTTTAAAAGATGTTGTTTGTTCATGTTGATACCATAGGTTTTAAATCACGGTGGATTATATGATTTGAATATAATACTTGCAATCCATTTGCTAATTGTTTTAAAATTATATTCATGTCACTCCTTTTTACTATTTTATGCTTGTTATAATATGATTCCAAATCATAATCACATAATTCCATCACCATAAAGATATATGTATCAGTACTTTCGGTATGATAATGTTTCACTATGTTTTCGTGGTTTATAGATTGGAGAAGCTTAAAATTGACTCAATGTACAGGGTAGCGCAAAAAAGGTGCATTTTGGTGATTATACATGAATCTTGAAATTTTTTCTAAATATGAAACCACTAGGGGTAATTTAATGAGGGAAATTGATTGCGCTGATTCCTGAACCCTAAAAATTTGTCCCTGATCCTAATCCAGGGAAAAATGACAATTTTCGCTTCAAAAAACATTTTTTTTTGAACCAAAGTCAGGCATATTCAGAGTGCACTTTTTGCGCAACCCTGTAATATAAAGGGTGGTGAAAAAATCGGAATTTTGGGATTTGTCGGCCAAATTTTCGCAAAAATTTTTAAAAAAATAAACTTATGGGATTTTTTTCTATGCGAGAAATCGATTTCGCGCATTGAACTGAAAACGCTTCCCTGATCCTGAATCAGCACAAAAACCTCAAAAATCGAAAAAATATTTTTTTGCTATTCAAGGTCAGGGAAGCATGTTCAACATTTTTCAATGCGCGCAATCGATTTCTCGCATAGAAAAACCCCTATAGGGTTATTTTTTGAAAAATTTTGCAAATTTTTTTTTGCGAAAATTTGGTCGAAAAATCGCAAAATTCCGGTTTTTTGCACCACAATGTATAAAAATCTTACTATTATAATTTCATTTTCTCTTTCTATATTTGTCATATTTAAATTTCTTTTACTCATTTCTTTTATAGCGACAGCATTATTATTCTAACAAGTAAAATTGAAAAGTAGACAATAAAATTAAGAATGCTTACTCGCTTATCATACCCCTTATATACTACTCCATATCCGCCGCCACCAAGTTCATTTTCGTACCTTCTATCAAAATAATAATGTTCACCAACCAACATTTGAAGAAAAAAAGAAGAAACTATCTGTGTACCAAAAATTGATTTTTAAAATTTATCACTCAAGCTTTGCCGATAAGAAATTTGGCTTGTGGAGCTCTTATCATCGTTTATTAGATTTTGAAATTTTCTACCTAATTTTCTAATAAAAAAGCATAATAATAAGCTTAAAAAATTGCGTTATGACACACATTGTGACGTCACAACGCATGTCACGACGGCTAGCGTTCTCACTTAATATACAGGGCGACACAGTAGGTTCTAAACACTATACTTTCGATGATTGCTCGACAACCATAAAAGATTTTTTGATGCGGTTTTTTTAAAGAAATAGCTGATGTATTTGTTCAAGCTTATTTCTTGAATTTTATATACCAATTTTTATGCATCTGGATGTCAAAATGAGGTATTTCTGAAGTGAATTTTTTAAAAATTCCATCGGATTCGGAATCAGCGACCCCAAAAACGGTAGAAAGTGAAAAAATTTCGAAAAAAATTAATTTGCAAAAAAATGACCTTTCGAACCGGGATTCGAACCAGCGCCTTTAGGGGCCGTGCTCTATAGTGTAGATCCAAATCATTAGCACGGCCCTTAAAGCGCTGGTTCAAATCCCGGTCCGGAAGGTCATTTTTTTGCAAATTAGTTTTTTTCGAAATTTTTTCACTACCTACCGTTTTTGGGGTCGCTGATTCCGAATCCGATGGAATTTTTAAAAAATTCACTTCAGAAATATCTCATTTTGACATCCAGATGCATAAAAATTGGTATATAAAATTCAGAAAATAAGCTTGAACAAATACAAAGATGCCAAAATATTCTACAATCCATCAACTATTTCTTTAAAAAAACCGCATCAAAAAATCTTTTATGGTTGTCGAGCAATCATCGAAAGTATAGTGTTTAGAACCTACTGTGTCGCCCTGTAGATAGAACAGGGGCATATTACTCCACGTGTGTAAATGTAAAATATTTTACAGTGTAAATGTAAAATTATTTTACATTTACATTCACAGCGTTTTTACAGTGTAAAAATTTATGTAAATATTGTAAATATTTTCAGCTTATTTTACATCAAGTTGACACGAAACGACTTTTACACGATAAAGTTGACATGAATAAAGTTGACTCGAAACGAACCAGGAACGAATTTTTTTTCAAAAATGCCGTTTTCTCGGTTTTCCTGAGCTTTTTAGCGCCCCAAATAAATTTCACTAAACCCCTAGATGTAATTTTTCACGAGGAATCAAATGCGCCCACTCTCGTTCCATGAAAAGCGCAGGAAACCTGAGAGACCCCCTAAAATTACCCCTAGAAAAATCATTTTTACAAAATTTCTGAGGCAAAAAATTTTCCGATCCCCAAATTATGGTCGTCGGGGCCCCTAAAGGTGGACAGCACCGAAAATTTTTATTCCCATTTGTATGAAAATTCGAGAATTTTCATATTTTTCGTCGAATTTATTTAAAATACAATAAAAAATTGTTTAACCCATTTTGGACGAGAATTCTGGAGAAAAATTTTGGGCGAAAAATTTTAATGCAAAAATACTTTAAAATGGTATAGAAAATATATCCGTTTGAATTTTTCAAAATACTGTTAAATTTGAGATGGGTCATATATGACCCAGTCGAAATTTTGAGCTATCAAAATTTCGACTCTATAATAAAATTTATGACATACAGGTCAATCTTTGTGGTGGGTCATATATGACCCAGTCGTCCAAAACGGGTTAAACATAATATTTATTCAAACCGAAACCGAAAAAAGTTTGAACAAATCGACATTTTTATAAAAAACTTGGTGTAAAAAACCGGAACCAAAACCGAAAAAAACCGAAACCGATGTTTTGAAAAACCAAAAAAAGTCAAAACCGAGACCGATAGACCAAAAACCGAAGCCGTCACTTTTGAAAAACCGAAAAAAGTCGCAACCAAAACCAATTGAGAAAAACCGAAACCAAAATCGATTCATTTTCTATCGGTTTCCTAACTCTACTGTCCAGGTATCTCTAACGCTTAACAATAACATAAACATACAAGTTGTTGTACATAAGTATAAGCAGCCGACCTAATGAGCACAATCAAGTTACTAGCCCACCAAAGCATCAGGCCACAGCCATTACAGGCTGGGCCGTTGCTTTAGCTGTGCCTGAAATGTTGTGGGTAAGGGCTGACGTGATCTAATGGAGCATAATTTTTAAGAGATAGATAGGACTTTTAAAATGGACCAGCCCGGTAGGAAAAAAGTTGACATTTTTGTATATATTCAGAAAGTTCATGAAAAATGAAGCATTTTTTGTTTTCACGGCATCTCTGAATCGTTGTAGTTTTTTGAGATAATTTCGTGTGAAGTTGGCAATTTTTGAAATTTTGTATATTACAACAAAAGCTCGTGGTAATAGTTTTTCCCTGAATCAATAATTTCTGTATATTGAGAAGAAAGTAATTCAAAATCTTTGAACATTTAGAAAAAAATAAATATAGCATTTTTTATAACTCGGCGAAACAAATCAAATGACACCAAAATTATCCAATTTGAAAATTGTTTTGGGTTATTGAAAGGAAAACATGAATCAGAATTTTCGTTTCAATAATTCAAAACAATTTTTCAAATTGGATAATTTTGGTGTCATTTTATTCGTCTCATCGAGTTATAAAAAATGCTATACTCAGGGTCAAGGAAGCATTTTCACGCTTCGGGAATGCGCGTAATCGATTCCCCGCATGAAATTACCCCCAGAAATATGATTTTGAGGGAGAAATTTCAAAATTTTTCGATTTTCACTTCAATACACACATCTATTTTCCTGAATCAGGGTCAAAGAAGCATTTTCACGCTTCAAGAATGATTAATTCTTATCATTATATATATATACTATGATTAATTCTTATCATTTAATGTGTGATTCTTTGACGCTCCCGGAAGTTGCATGTTGATTTTTTCATGCTTAATCAAAAATGACATATTTTTCGTGGACTTTGGATTTTTCGGATACTAATCCGGGGTGAAATCTTACCTTAAAATTAAGCGGATCATCTCACACGTGATTTTTTCTTCTAGGATTAACTCTTATCATCTAACGTGTGATTCTTGAATACTCCCTGAAGCTGCATGTTGATATTTTTGATGCTTAATCCGAGGATAAAATATAAAAAACACTTCTTAAGAACTGTAGGAATTTTAGAGGACTTTGAATTTTTCATACGAATTTGGATGAACTTTAAGCTAGAGTACGAATTTTATAGCACAACTGATACCAGATCAAATGATCGTTTTTGTGCCCAGTGCGAAGTTTGAAACACGTTGTTTGGAGATTTTGATGATATTTGATGTGATTTCATTAGAATTTCTAAAATATCAATGCTTTTTAGTGTCAGATTTTTTGTATAATGTTAAAGTGTCCAAAATTGATAAAAATTTTTGCCTAGGGGTATTTTTAGCCCAAAACATGAATTTAATGTTTTTATTAATCCAAACCCTCAGGAAATACGATTTTTTCAATTTTTATGCAAATTTAGGCGTTTTTGTAAAAATTGAAAAAAAATTTATTTTTTGAGGTTTTGGAGTAATAAAAACATCAAATTTGTGTTTTTGGGCTAAAAATACCCCTAGGCAAAAATTTTTATCGATTTTGGACACTGCAAAAAGAAATGGCTCGCGGGATTGAACCCTCGGCCTTATACAGCTGGCGCCACTTCGCACTTTGCTATATAACCGGCACTTTTTTAAAATCTCTCTGTGAAAAACGTTATCTTTGGCAAAGATTGGTCCATTTCTCCGGAAACAAGCATTTCTGACAAAAGTGATTCGAGGGATTGTGAATCTTCATTTGGCTTCGACGACAGTTGTAGAGGCAAACGCTCAACAACATCTGCAGTCTGAAAGTGAGTAGGTAGGCAAGCCTAGGCTTAAACATAAGCCTGGGCCTAATCCCAAGTGCTCGAGTTGTCTAAACTTCCAAAGGAAGTTCAACTCTCGCCTAGTCTCCGTCCTGTCCTGTCACATCATAAAAAGTATACGTTCTTGATTCTTAACCGGCGATACATAATTAACTCCATTGTGGTTTCTCCAATCAAAAGCTGGGGGTGCTTGACTCTCGTTGTCTCGAAAGCTGCTTATTGTTCGAATTCAGGACCACTTTTGGAACTCTTCCCCAAACAATGCTCTACAAAATAATTCTACTACCAGTCTCCCCAAAATTCACCCACATTAACTCGTTCCGAGAATCGGAAGGTGTGTTCTGGCATATTTGTGATCGGCATATTTGCGGTTGAAACTGAAAGATGGCGTTTATTTTGCAGGAGATCCTATGGTCTAGTGATAGATTTTCGAGTTTGGAATCTAGAGGCCCGGGTTCGATTCCACGTGAGGCTACATCGACTTTGTATACTTGTAAAGTGCGTATGACTTGGTGTAACATAGTCAACATTGATCCAACTTACTTAGATTTGAAGTCAACAAAACGAATCGTGAGAACGATCAACATCATCATGATTTTGTCGATTGAGTTGGTAAGAATGGGAAAATAGGCCAATAAGAAGATCTTAGGTCTTACACATTAGTCTTAAACCAAGGTTATAGGCAACATTAGTGAAAACGTGGCTCGAAATAGACTCAATTAATTTAGCTGTAAAGAACATTGATTTACATCAATTTTTAGGACCCTGATCTTGTCAGAAAATATTCGTTTGTTTAGGTGTCCGTAGGATGAAGACGAATAGATTTCAAATATAGGCAGTGTGTGGAGTTTGGGTAGACTAAAATCAAATTCACAAAACAATTGGACTACGCCTAGGATCTGAACACAAAACGCCTCAGAAACTGTTTATGTAATGTCCGTGGGTGTTAGCTTGATGTAGAAGAGCTATGTATGTTAACATAAGGTGATCAAACATAGCTTCAAAACTCCATATAAAAGTGACAGAGAATATATTTTTGAGTGGTAGTTCGATTATTTACTCTGGAATATGAAGGTTTTGTATCTTTGTGCTTTGGTCTTCGTTTATGTCAAAGTCGGGCAAGCTTCAGCTAAAGTTAGAGGTACGACATTTTTATAGAAGGCTTGATCCATGGGCTTAGGTTTAGGTTCTCAGCTTTTGCTTAAGCCTCGTCGATTCACTTGAGTCTAGCTTCTTAAGCTATAGCTTAAGTGGCTTAAAGGACCCGTCCAGTCAGTTACAACGATATGAAAAAAATGATATATAAGGAAAGATCATGAAAAATGGAGCATTTTTTGTTTTTACGGCATGGTCTGAATCGTTGTAGTTTTCGAGATAATTGCGTTTGAAATTTTGAATTTGTATACAAGCTCTTCTTTGTAATACACAAACTTGTTTGAATTTTTGTATTACAACGAAGAGCTTGTACACAAATTCAAAATTTCGAACGCAATTATCTCGAAAACTACAACGATTCAGAACATGTCGNCTGTAAAAACAAAAAATGCTTCATTTTTCATGATCTTTCCGAATATATCATTTTTTCATATCGTTGTAACTGACTGGACTGGTCCTTGAGCATGGGCTTAGGTCCGTAGGCTTAGGCCCGTGGGCTTAGGCTTGCTCACCCTAAACAACTCAAAAAAGCAATAAAAACCCTTAAATCAACAAATCCTTATAATAAAAATTTAGGCGGAAAAAGTAGTGAAAAAAGTAGCGAATGCGAATGCGACTTGAGCTTCGTAATTCTCTTATTAGCCAACTAGAAAAGAAAATAGCTCAGTTGGAAAACGAGATATCTTCTCTTCAACTTCAAATTTCCTCGATTTCTGTCTCCAATTCGATCACTAATACAACTTCACTAGCAAACAGGATCACAAAGCTGGAAAGTTGCATCTCATGTAATACCGAAAATGCTGGACTTTGTGTATGGTACACCCCAGACCAATGGAGTCTTTCATTTAAAAATGACTCCAATAGTTGCGATATTAACTACAGGGGATTTCTTGCTATAGGAAGAGGAAAATAATCAAATTTTAAATTTCATTGTATTTAAAAAAATGTTATTTGTTATCTAAAATCGATATATTTCTTTAAAATTTTGTTTAACGACATAGAAACAAGAGGTGAATGTAATTAGTTTGCATATAAAATTGAATACAGGACCTGTCATATGAGTGGTCGCATATGAACGACAGTTATCAAATAAAGAGCCCATGAAATAGCTAAAATTTCAAACAATATAGGTTTGTTTGGATATCAACTAGGTGGATTTCGTTTGCCAAACGTTCTAAATCATAAGTAGTCATGTTTAAAAGGAATCCATATCATAGGTCGGCAAGGGGGGAGCCTCCCCCTGACCCACGCACGCATGCACGGACCCAAAATTGAGGGGGGACCATGCACTCATAGACCCAAAATTGAGGAGTGATCACACATAGACCCCGCCGAACATATGAGGTGGTCCATAAAAATTAGGTGCAGAAGACTGCCTCAAGCTAAAAAAAAGATCTTTTTTTGGTGGAGCACCACCTCATCGAGGGTCCCCCCACCTTGCCGACCTATGATCCATATTCAGGCAACAATGTTATTACAAGATTAACCAGCAATAGGCTGTTAGAAATAAAGCCTAAAATATAGGAGCTTATGAAAAAATTTTAGTGACCTAATTGTGTTGTCGAGCAACAAGGACTGTTATTAGATTATGTGCCAAATGGGACATCTGTCATATATGTCAAATGATTCCCAGTCACATATGACAAATAGGACAAGTCTGGTCACATTTTTCATACGTTTCACACAGACGTGTCCGATGTTTTTAGTTGAGCGCAGTACACATATGTTACGTAGACGTTTCCGAATGTCACATGTGTTAAGTAGACGTGATGTGTCATATATGCCACATAGAGATTAGGATATAGAAAGGACCCCGAAACAACCCACTCTGTCCCTCGGAGAGCCGAGGTTTAATTGTAGTTTATTATCAAGGATAAAGGTTCTAATAAAGGTTTTTATCATTATAACCCTAGGGACCCCCAGAGGCCGTTTCCAGTAACAAAACACTAATAGCAAATCTATTCTACGTACCTTCGGAGAGAGTAGGAGTAGATAACTGGTTGAGCCGAGTACTGTACTCAACTGAACCAAACAGACAGACTATCTAAACATGCAGAACTGTTCCCCATTTGACAACAACTCGGTAACCTATTAAATCTCTGTGACTTCAACTGGGGTGGTTAAACTCTTATCCTTCAAAGAAGCAAATACGTGCACAAAGGTGGTGAAGGGCAGTAAAATTTTACCAGGGGTACTTGAATACTTGAAAGGGAGAAATGAATTTTTTGGCAAATCTTACCATCCTTTGTATATATGTTCCGGCGCCTCTGTCTACAAAAATTGTAATTAACTTTCAGCTAAAACCGAGAAAAAAACGCTAAAATTTTAATTTTTCGAGGAATGGGGGGAATCACCCCAGTGGCCTGTTGCAATGAAACAGAAAATGGAAAACCGAAAATTGAAAACTGAAATTTTAGCCAAAAATACATGTAAAAATACAGAAAATTTCCGTTTTACAAAAAAATGCTCTAATTTCATCATGTTTCATCCGTTTTCGATGAAATTTTTTTTCAGTAATGGGTAAGAGTATATGCTGAATACGATCCAATCGGTCTTTTTGAGCAAAACTCATGTTTTCGTGTCAATATACAGACTTTTTCAAAAAATTGATGTGTTTCAATGTTGCAAATGAATTTTAAAATGTTGATATTTGGTTATAGAAGTCGATTTTTGACGAAATTTTCGACCCCACTGAGTTTTTCTAGACGGAGAATCGATTGCGCGCATTCCCGAATTTGAAAATGCTTCTCTGATCCTGATTCAGGGAAGCGAAAATATGAAAATTTTCGATTCTTCTTCTAAAATCATCGTTCTAAGGGTTATTTTATGCGAGAAATCGATTCAGCGCATCCCCGATCTGTCAAAATGCATCTTTGACTATCATTCTTGAAAAATTATGTTTCTACCACAACGCTTCGGGAATACGCTGAGTCGATTTCTCGCATAAAATAACCCTTAGAACGATGATTTTAGAAGAAAAATCGAAAATTTTCATATTTTCGCTTCAATACAAAACACTCATTTCCCTGAATCAGGATCAGGAAAGCATTTTCAAGCTTCGGGAATGCGCGCAATCGATTCTCCGTCTAGAAAAACCTAAGAATCGACGGTTTTCTCATAAAAATCCGAAAATGTTTGATTTTCGCTTCAATACACCGATTCCTTCCCTGAATCAGGGTCAAGGAAGCGTTTTCAAGGTTCGGGAATGCGCGCAACCGATTCTCCGCATGAAATTACCCTCAAAAATATGATTTTGAGGGAGAAATTTCAAAATTTTTCGATTTTCGCTTCAATACACACATCTATTTCCCTGAATCAGGGTCAAGGAGGCATTTTTACGCTTCGGGAATGCGCGCAATCGATTTCCCGCATAAAATTACCCCTAGAAATGTGATTTCCAAAAAATGTTGAAAAAAATTTTTTTCGAAAAAACGATTTACCGTCGTCCTTTAAAAGGATCATCGTGGCTGCTTGGTCGAGTGGTTTTGCTCTCGCTTCCTATGCAGAAGGCTCAGGTTCGACTCCCACCTGAAGCAATTTGTTTATGCGTGATTATTTTTGATAAAAAATTTTTTCCATTGATTTTTGCTCGAAACGATCAGAAATGATTTATTATAGCATAAAAATATTTTAATACGTTTTACAACATTTTTCGAGCTGTTCCCATTTTTTTCACACTTTGGTTCGCCGTGGTACGGAGCCCAAAAACCATGGGGGACAAGGTGTTTCTGTTTTGAAAAAATCGAAAAAAATCATAAGGGTCCCCCTTATGTTTTGCCCAAAATTTTTGAAAAAAAACATAAGGGGACCTAGATTAATTTTTGAAAATTTGGAGTCAAGCCCCCCCCCCGAAACCAAAACCTGGATACGGCCCTGATTTACAGTCAAACCCCTCACTAAGGCCCTCCGCAAGTTCGTCGTACTGACGCAAGCTTTACGACGAGGTCGCAAGCTATCGTACTGACCGTCGTACTAACGGCATTTGTCCTTCTGAAGTTTCTCATGGTTCTAGGGTATTTTCGCTATGAATATTCCAAAAATGTCGTTGACTAAAAAAATTCCCACGAGAAAGCCATCGTACTGAGTATTTTCATAAATTGCGTCAGTACCAGTGTTGTAACCGTAATTTGGAGCTAATTTTTTATTCTTGTTGATTCTTTTAATCATATCTCAATAAATATATGCGGATGAAGCGTGTACGAAAAATCCAATTTTAACGATTTTTCGACAATTTTTTTACATTTTGTAGCTCTGCATTTGTTATTTAAAATGAGCTATTTATTGATCACTGGATGAGGCAATATATTTATTGAGATTAAAAGAATCAAAAAGTAGCTCCAAAACACGGTTACAACACTGGTCAGTACAACGCAAAACGGTCATGTGATGTTTCGAAACCGTGTTGATGCTTCGAAACTTTAAAGATACAGTCAAACCACTATTAAAACTTAAAAAAACTCGTTCAGATTTGGAGTTTCCATGGCCGATTCTTCAAGAAAATGTGGCTTCGAAAATGTCAACAAAATGACCGAGATCACAAAAAAATCGAGATTTCCTTTTTGAATGGGGGTAAGAACTTGGTTTGAAAAGATCAAGCCATCACCAAGCCTCCGTGGTGCAGTGACAAAGCAACGGCTTATTAGTCACAAAGCTCGCGGGTTCGAATCCCGCTTGGAGTTTGCATAAAGTAAAAAAATGCTCAAAACAAGGCCAAGAAAATTTTTTTGAATTTTTTGGTGTGCTTTTGGATTTTTCAGCCAAAATTACCCCTAGAAAGGTCATTCTGCCGGACAAATCTGTTTATGCCGAATTTTGCGGATACTGTTGGTCCCCAATTTCTGAAATTTGCATATTTGGAAATTTGAGTATAAATTTCAAAATACGCTAATTTTGCAAAATCAAAAACGAGTTAAAAATCGATTTTTGAGCACAAATTTAGATCCAAAAGCAAATTTTTGGCTCAAAAGAAGCGTAGCGCCTGTTGGGCTAACAACAGGCGCTACGTTGTAAGAGGGGTTCTAGCCCCCTCCCGAAATCGAAATTCGAGTTGCGCTACACTACTATGCTCACAAGTCGAATTTTTAACTAAAAATGAATAAATTTTTATTTTTTAGATGTAACTTTCCAATTTTTCAGGTACACGCTGAAGAAGCAGAACGCCAAGCCATGGAATTTATCCGACAGCCCAGGAACAGATGAACCACCGTAGATCGAGTGATTTTGTGCCCGAAGATTCGCAAGCTGAGCCATCGAAAAATCCAAAATCTTCCAAAAGGAAGGCTGGCTTATTTCAAAGGTATTCACCGAAGGATTAATTTACTTGCTGTGATAAAATTTACATATTTTGTCATGTATAAATAAAATTGTGACATATGACCATATTTTGTTTTGTTTAAAAAATTGTATAGATTTTTTTTTGGATTTCTCGCATAAAATTACTCCAAAAGATGTAATTTTTCGAAAAATTTTAGGATTATTTTTACCATCGATGATTTGTTCTCTAAGTTACAGTAGTATCTTTTTGTATGTAAAATAGTTTTTTGTACGGATACTAAATTTTTATGCAAAATAACATATTTATTGAAATTAGAAAAGAAAACTTCGGCGCTTTTATCAAATTTTATTATTTTTTATGCAAATTTTATTACCTGTTTGTATGGTTTGCCAAAACGTTTATTTATAACATTTGTTTAGTGAAAGTCATGATATGTACAATATAAGAATATCTTATAATATTAAAGGGGGGGGGGTGCACGCCCAGTACGCTTCTCGAAAAAAAATTTTTTTTCTCCAAATTGGCTGATTTTTAGTACTCAGGGGTTTTCGGGCACGAGAAATCGATTGCGCGCATCGAAAAATTCTGAAAAAATTTTTCGGGGGTCAAAAAATTGAAAAAAATGCGTCAAAATTAGGGGTTATAAGTTTTAACCCCAACAAAATCATTTTTAGGGGTAATTTT
>OZJO01008305.1:0-22601 GCA_900406225.1 Acrobeloides nanus
CCTTGGAATATAGAATGCGGGATTCTAAATCTATAGGTAATTAAAAATAATGGCACTCATTGGGCTTGTTATTATAAAAAATGAAATAATATTAAGAGATCTTATTGTAAAATTCATCTGCCCAATCTTTGCAGTCGTAGGCTCCTGGAACAGGAGGACCCAAACGGTGAGGCATTTCTTCAAATGCCTAAATTTAACAAATTTCGAAGAACTTTCAAAAAAGAGGAATTACTGCGTCGATAAATTCATAAGACCGTTCTGCTGATGAAACTTGAAGCGTCATACAAGTTTGTTTAGTGTAGCAACCGAATCGACGCCGTTTCATTTTAGTTATTGCATCGTAAAGCACCGTATGACCTCCGTTACATTTTTTGCATTCCAGCTCAACAAGGATGTAACGATGCTGTGCTATAGCTGAAAAACTTTTTGCTACAATCCAATATTAAAATGCAAAAGGGGTTAAAACTCACGCGCCGCAATAAAAATCGCTCCGGTTAGAATACAAAACAGAATTGAAATCACCGCGACTGGTATTGTAATAGACAGTGACAATTGATGCACTAAAAATGGGTTAATTAACCAAGAATGAAGAATGTTAAAAATTCTTACACGCTGCTGCAACAATGACACCAATTCCGAGTAATCCCAGCAGAATCGAAACAACACCAAAACCTCTTCGAACTGACTCAGTATAGAGAGGGAATTGACCAAGTGTAATTGTTTTAGAATAAGGTGACTCATCGGCGTCAGAAGAACAAATTAAAGATCCTTTTTTGTATCCTCCGTCAATTCCAGAAAGAAGAAAATTTATAATAGATGAATTCGATCTTGGATCATAATCGGGAGTTTTGGCTGTTTCCTGGTGAGTAGTCATGAGGACAACGTTTGGATAGCTACAATAGTACGGGCAATAAATCCAACTTCTTTTTCCTTACGGGCACGAAGCGCTCAATTCCCCAGTTCTTTCTAATAAGGTGTGAAAAACACGTATTCTTATAATTAGGGAGGCGACATCCATTTTCGGAAATCAGTTTTTTCAATAGTTTTATTGCTTGAAAATTTTTTTAAGGAGGAGTATGTTTCAAGGCCTATAGGGTGTCTAAAAAGTTTTTGTGCATATTTTTTTAATGCATTTTTTGACAATTTTTAATACAAATTTGATTTTATCTGTTTTTTTTAGTATGACAGAATTAAGACCAGCAATTATTCGCTTATTTGAGCAAAGACAAAGTGAGGAAAAATTGCAGAATTGCTAAATGTACCGGCTAGAACCGCTCAAGAAGTAATCAAGCGTTTTAAAGAAATTGGGAGCTATAACGACAGGCCAAAAAGCGGAAGACCAAGAACTGCTCGCACGCCAGCTAACAAACGCAAAATCAAGGGTAGAATACAGCGAAATCGGAACAGCCAAAAGAATTCTATGCGAAAATTGGTCAAGGCTTTGGGTATATCAAAAGACACCGTTCAAAATTTGATCCGAGACAATGTGCCGGAATTTATCGAAGTCGACATCAGCCCACAAAGAAACAACGGAGAATGGCCACCCAATTCATCAGATTTAAAAGTTATGGACTACACAATGTGAAGCATTTTGGAGGCGGAAGCATGCTCGAAGCCCCATCAGTCGATCGATGCTTTGAAAAGAGTTTGGTGAAGGCATTGAATGCAATTCCACAAGTCATTGATCAAGCGGAGGACGACTTCCCGAAGCGTTTGAAGAAGTGTATCGAGGCCGGAGGTGGTCATTTTGACAATAAATAGATATATTATGTTGATGGTATTGTTTATTGTTGGGTTTTGCATAAATTTTTATTGAAAAATTGTCAAAAAATGCATTAAAAAAATATGCGCAAGAACTTTTTAGACACCCTGTAAAAGTCAATATTTTATTTAATGAAAAAACTTAGTTGTCCAATGACACCAAATTTATTGATGTTAAACAAATTTTAAAAAAGTTAATTATTTTCTATGATGCCGTTCTACGATAAAAAATCGCGCAAAAAATGTTTGGGTCAAGTTTTACAGCGAACATAATGGCTCTTGTCAAAACTCGACAAATTTTTTTCAACGATAAATTTAATTTTGAAAAGAAGAAACAGTATTATCCCAAACAGGAAACAATAAATTAATCTGCATCCGTTTCCTAGGAGATTTTGCAGCAGAGGAAACCTTGGTAACAGACTACAGGGTGTATCGCGAAACCAGAACACTTGTTTTTTTGCATTTTAATCAATTTTTTCAATAAATTTTTTATTCAAAACACAACGAATAACAATTTATAACAACAGAGCAACAAGATCTATTCAAAATGGCCACCGTTTGCATCAATACAGGTCTTCAGTCGCTTTGGAAATTTGTCTACGATCCATAGTAGGTCTGAATTCTTTCATTTTTTTACTAAAAAAGCAAATTTTTAAATGAAATTTATTGAAAAAATGATTAAAATGCAAAAAACAAGGGCCCTGGTTTCGTATACACCCTGTAGTTTACTATTGGAAATGAGATTGATCGCATTCCAAGTAGAAAGTGGATAGTCGCTCTTTTAACCTCTAATCAGCAAAAGAAACCGGAAGCTTTTGACGTTTATTTGGCGAAAAAAGTCCAGAAGAATAGACGGAAATAACTCTTATCAACATTTTTCTTAATCGAGAACTCTTATCAAAGCACATTAATTTTCCGGCAAAAAATTCAATAACTAACACATGAAGTTTCAAATTTAAATCCGATGATTATACTATTAAGTATGTCGGTAAGTCGTATCCGTTTTTGTATTAAGCTCAAAAGCAATAGGCTATTCATAAAAAACAAAGCATAAATGATAAATTGGGATAATAGTGCTCCTCATATAAATGAACCCTCTTTTAATCCGTTTTGCCAACGAAAGTTTTTTGAGCACATTTCAAGCATTTTCGTTTTATTGTTTGCTCAATATACAAAACGATCACGACTTACCGACATATCTGATACTTTTCAAGATGAACCGTTTTTTTAAAATCCAATAAAAATATGAGCCCTACTCACATTTCCCGACGTACCTATTTCAATTCGTTTTCTTCGAGGATCAATCACGTACTTAATTCGCCTAATTGCCCTGTGTTCCATGAAAAATTACACTTCCCCTGCAATAATTTTCCAACAATTTTTTTCACTATAAATGGTCTACTTCACATTGCAACTAACCTCTAATGAATCAACTTTTGAATACTCATTTCCTCAAGAGTTTAGGGACAAGAAATATGAAATAGGATTGATAAAATGGATGGAAGTTTAGAAATTAACAAAAAAATAAATAAAAATTGTACAAATAATAGGACTGCTACGCTACTTATTAATTACACTACTTATTCGGGTATAGCTCGGCGAGAGGAACATTTAAAAAAAAGATCAGCGAAAACGAATGAATTTTGGCCAAGATAAGATCAAATTACCGATGGGATAGAGTAAATTTCAAAAAATTTAAATTTTCTACACGAAAACTTGATTTTCAAGCAAAATCGTCATCATTTTCGGATTACCCATGACCGATTCTTTATAACTGAAAAAAGATCATAGAAAACGGATGGAAAATACGGTTCTTACTTAGGTTTTTTCATCGTGTCGATAACCGGCCGTAACTTTCACCTCCCCCTTTAAAAGGATTGTATTTTATTTGCTTGAGACTTTATGATAAATAATTTGTATTGATTGTATAACTCTTTTCATGGCGAGCTTCATATAAAGTATTGACTATGTTGAGCAGCGGATAGAGAAGGCGACCATCCGACAATGAAGCATAAAGGTTATTGAGTTGTTTAATTGGTCTTTTTTAGAGGCTAAAAATCGACTTGTGCTTAATTTCTCGCTGATAAGAAGAAACGTCACCTCATGAAGACAAATGCAGTATATAATGGATAGTTTAATTGAAAGCAAAAATTGATAACACTAGTTATAAGTGGAAAAATTGAGTTGTGGGTATGAAATATTTATTCGTACTGTTTTTTGCCATTCTTTATGAAATTTATGCAAGCTGCCCTAATGGCACATTTCCTAATGTCGCTGGGGATAAATGTTATTTTATCCCGAGTGCTACTAAACAATTTATACTAGCAGAACTTGATTGTAAAAAGCAAAATGGAAATTTGGCATCTATTTCGAACGCTTATGATAATATGGATCTAACAGGTAAAAACTATGGGTGGATTTCTTTACGCGCGGCGCTGGTTGCCGACAGCTCTGCGTTGCACACAGCGATGCTCAATCTGCGCAGCGCTACATGCAGTGCTGCATGCATTAGGATAGCCATTTTCGCTTATTTGTAAGCAATTAGCTTGCTTTTGGACCCTTCTGCTTATTTGTGGGGGACGCTTATAATCAGCTTACTTTTAAGTCAATGGCTTAAGCTCAAATGCTTATTTTTGAAAGTCAATTTGCTTACTTTTGAAAATTTGCGATGACAACCCTAGCATGCAGTGTTGCGTTGCCAGAAACTCATCTTCTGGTGTATTCAAATCGATTTATTTAGCAAACGCCGAAGATTTGCTTGGCTCAAAGGTTACATATGCCTGGCTAGGTGGAAGTAATGTCAATAATGGAACATGGATATGGGCAGATGGGCAGCCTTTTTCTTATGAGAATTGGGCTAAAGGTATTATTAAAATTTTTTAAACAAATAATTTTTTTAGGAAACCCAAACAATGATACTGGTGATAGTTGCTTGGCACTACACCTTTCGAATGGCCTTTGGTATAGCAAAAACTGTTATCACATTATTCCATATATTTGTGAGCTTTCTCAAACCAATTGCCCGACTTGTCCTCCATGTCCTCAAACAACGTGCCCACCATGTAAAGCACATTGTGAAATTTCTTGCCCTGATAGTTGGGTATATAACTCAACAACTGGATTTTGTTATAAGGTAAAGAAATTTTCTTTAAATATTACTTGTTCTAAACAATGCACTTTTCTTATATTATTACCTATGAAAAATTGATTCATTTTAGGTATTTTTTAATGGTACTGGTTCTATTTACAATGAAGGTGAATCAGTTTGCGAGCAATACAATGGTCATTTAGCTTCTATTCACAGCGGCGATGAAAATTCTTTCATATCAAGCAATATTTATTGTAATAAACTAAAAATATTTTAAAAGTCTTTAGGTCTTCAATATGCCATATATCCATACATAGGCTTGTACTATGATTTGAAAAATAACGCTTTCCAATGGTCCGACAACACGTCTGTAAATTATACAAATTTTGATTCGAACGATACTATTAGTGGAAATTATTGTGTTATACAAAAAATTGATGGATTGTGGTATGCTCAAAACTGTTCATATAATTATGGTGGATTTGTATGCAAAACAAGACCACAAATCTGGCAAAACAATACATTAGAATATAAAATAAAAGATCCTACCTTTCTTAATATTATTGAAGGAAATAGGCAAGCAAAACCGAAAAACTCATACTCTGAGCAAGATAAATGTTCAAACATATGCCCAACATGTATGCCAGCTAGTTGCACTCCATGCCCAACTCCATCGGTATGCAATACGAAATGTCCAGATGGATGGACTTACTATTCAGCTACTAATTTTTGTTACAAGGTTCAGTTGTTTACTTTTCATTATATCATGAGTTATAATTTAGATATATCAATATGGATATCAAGATGGATTAACTTTTTTAAACGCCGAACAAACGTGTAGACAATCAAATGGTCATTTAATATCAATTCATAATGAAAATGAAAATAACTTTTTACAGCGTAAGTCTTTATTAATGTGGTGAGTTTATTTTATGCCATGTTGTATAGAACTTTTTGAAAATTCCCTTAGTCCCCCAAGGAGTAAAAAAGTGAAAAAACTTTTTGTTTTTGATTTTGATGTCAATCGTCTTCTCTCATCGCCCCTACAACTTTAATTGAAGCACTGCCAGTTTAAATCTAGCTGTCCCGAGATCGTAATCACCCACATTACACGTTTATAGAGTAGGATTTATAGAATTCACTGCTACATGGCATCCCTTTTGGATTGGATTGAGCTTTAATGCTAGTTTGTCCAACTTTACATGGACTGACAATACCCCATATGATTATAACTATTGGTATCCTGGAGAACCAAACATTATTTCTAATCAATATTGTGTTAAGAATTTAGCGTATTCTTATATCAATAATAATTCATTTACTTGGAATACTGATATATGCGATCGATCCATTTCATTTGTATGCAAAAAATCTCCAAACTTTTAATTATATCTTTTAACAAATTAGATGAATGGGGCTGGAAAAATATTATTTTTTTCAGGGAAATAAGGATGTGTATTGAAGCGAAAATACGAAATCTAAAATTTTCATATTTTTGCTTCAATACACACTCTTATTTTCCTGAATCAAGGTCAAGGAAGCATTTTCACTCTTCGAGAATGCGCGCAATCGATTTTTCGCCTAAAAATTAGTTTAAAAAGTCGGTTTTTAGAAGAGAAATCTAAAATTTTCATATTTTCGCTTCAATATACACCATTATTTCCCTGAATTAGGGTCAAGGAAGCATTTTCAAGCTTCGAGAATGCGCGCAATCGATTTTTCGCATAAAATTACCCCTAGAAAAGTCATTTTTGCAAAAATTCAAAAAAGATTTTTTCGGAAGTGCTGCTGCAAAGTTTACCCGCCCCCTTTAAGCTATATATGCAAATAAAATCAACTACATAGAATGGTTGACTTCGTCTTGTATTGTTTTCTTATTTAATGATAATCCTCACGTTTTAAGTAAACTTTTTTAAATATCAACACTTTTACTTTGTTCAACAATACGAATAATTAAAACCTGGAAAATCGGTGAGGGGTCATTTGCATCCGACTATTTGCGTCTGGAAGCATCCGCCCCGGACATTTGAATCCCGTGCATTTGCGTCCGGACACTTGGTGAAAATTTGGTGAATGTCCAGACGCAAATGTCCGGGACGGAAAAGTCCGGGACGCAAGTTTCCGGACGCAAGTGACCCATCGCCGGAAAATCATAAAAATTGAAAAAATATATACTACAAATTCGTCGGTGAGACGTCAAAATGGTGTAAAAATTTCATGAAAAATCCGTTTTTAAGTTTTGATCCCTTGTCAAAGTCTTTGACAGGAATTCGGTGATTGTCAAAACTTTCGATAAGTGGTCAAAAATGTTGAAAACGCTAAAAGGGTACTCAAATTGCACGTTTTATGATCGAAAAACATGTATTTACTCATTCTAGAGCAGATTTACACATTCTAGAGTCGTTTACATGCGTTATGAAGCTTTCGAGCACGTTTATTTAATAATTTCAAAGAAAATTTAACATTTTACACATCAAATGGAAGGAGATTCCAAAAATAACAAACAAAATTATGCTTTCAAGTGATCTCAAAGCGTGTAAGATTTTTCATGATCGCCAAAATCTTAACCGTTTCCGTATCCATTCCTTTGCGTCCTTCAGCAACCTCACGGCGAACTAGAGCAAAAACGCGCTCAGTAGCAGCGCTTCCACAAACGGTAGGATTTTTCAAGCAGCCACAGATAGATGAGAATATTTCTCTGCTCCAAAAGCTCTCCAAAATGTGAGAACGTCGTTATATTCGTTAATATAAGCTATTGAACTTTTGCGAAGGTAATCATTGATTTCGGCATCAATGATACTGATATTTGGTTCACAAAAAGCGTCAAATGGTGATGGAGATGCATCTGCATAGAGATCAGCCACAACATTTTGTGGAGCATTTACGCTATTAACAAACGTTTTGGCTACATCATTGATTCAAGTGCTTCAGGGGTACCTGAGGCAAATTTGCCGTTATTTATTCAAAAGATCCTACTTTAACTAAGAAATTCACTATATCAATCAATTTTTTGTTGTTTTGCTGGAATTACACATTTTACTATGAATTTTTGCATTGTTTTGAAGCTTTGGAGACGTAGAAATTCGAATAATTCAAGAAAGAAGTTTTCTCAAGAAAGTTCTAGTAAAGACTCAGAAATCAAACTGTTTTTGTTTTTATTGACTTTTTTCCTCGTGTTGCTATATGAAATGTTCATTCAGTTATAGCTCAAATTTCATTTATCTATGTTTACAATGACGTTGGATGAGTACTTGATCATTGTAGTAGAGCACCTGTACTATGGTAAATAATGATAAGAAAAGGAGATTAAAATTGCCTTTTACCCTTATAAGCTATGCAAGCATCTGATCACATCTGGGTATTTAGATAAAATTTGTTGACGAAATTTTTGGCTTATTGTAAGAGTCTAAAATACATGAGTTTAAAAAATCGTAGCTCAAATGATCATATGTAAGCTAATGAAACAGTGATCGCTAAAAGATAAGAAAAGGCGATTACAATTGTTTTTTGTCCTTATTAAATTATGTAAACATCTGATCATGCCCGGATTCTTTTACTAGTGAGATAAAATTTGTCACCGAAAGTTTTCGGACTTTGTACTTAAGACCATGAAACCGCGTGACTTCTGCCATCGACAAAAACAGCTACGGATTTATCCGCAGATAGCGATAAATCCCCAGATAGAGATTAAAGGGAGGTGCATTTTGCGACCATTTGGGAGAAACAAAATTTTTTTTGTAAAAATGACCCTATTGGGGGTAATTTTATGCGAGAAATCGATTCCGCGCATCGAAATTCTGAAAAAATTTTCCGGAGGGTCAAANCCCTAAAAAATTTTTTCAGAATTTTTCGATGCGCGCAATCGATTCCTCGCACAAAATTACCCCTAAAAACGATTTTGTTGGGGTTAAAACTTATAACCCCTAATTTTGAGTCGAAATTAGGGGTTGTAAGTTTTAACCCCAACAAAATTATTTTTTCCGTTTTTTGACCCCCGGAAAATTTTTTCAGAATTTTTCGATGCGCGGAATCGATTTCTCGCATAAAATTACCCCCAATAGGGTCATTTTTATTTAAAAAATTTTGTTTCTCCCAAATGGTTGCAAAATGCACCCCCCCCCCTTTAATACCTGTGCTTAATCGATGTCTTTAAAAAACAAGACCTAAGGTAAGATTTTTAGAAATGCCCAACAACTAGCGTTGTGGCATCCTCAATTTTGCAAACGGTCCTTTGGGCCAAGTCTTCACCACCAAAACACCTTTTCGGAAAAATTCGCACTTCCTCGGAACACAATGATGAAAACCTTAAATTTGCAAATCTATTCTACCTACAGGGTGTCCTGAAATTATCCGGATTTTTTGTATATTAAACAAATTTTTGATCAAATTTTATTCGAAACTTAACAAAAACAACAGAAATAACAAATTAACAACAACAAGGAGAAATCTTGGATATAAAATATTATTCGAAGTGGAAACAATTGCACTATGCCTAGCATGGATCACGCCTATCAATAAGTAAATCTAATCCTTCCATCTCCTTCTTTTCGTTGATTGTAGGTTTTAGGCCAAAAATGTAATAAGCCTCTACAACCTTCCTTTCTACCACCTTTCGAGCATGAGCGAGGATTTTTACGCTCAGACCCAAGCAAAAGTTCTCCTGGAGGTGGTTAGATGAGTTCCGATGGCGAGCGAAGGGAGAATTTTTGTAAGAAAGGGCACTGGAATTTTTGAAAGCCCGTAGATGTTCACTTACTCGCTTCCATAGAGGCTTTGATGTTTCACCGACATAGAATTCGCCACATTTGCACGTAATTTGATAGACAGCTCCTTGAAGTTGGCAACTGCCAACTTTGCCCTCGGAACAGATTACATAGTCATTTTTAGAGAAGTGACAACGAGGAGAGTCGTACAAGAACGCGTAAGAATTTTGCGTAAATTAGGTGGAGGAATAACAACAACATTGATGTGTAAGCGGCTAGACTTGATACAGTTACGAAATTCGCGGCCTATTCAACTACTACTCGTAAGTGCATATCCGGTCTATCTCAATTATTTTCCTTATAACAAACAGCTGTAACTTCACTATGCGACTCCAAAAAGCAATCCACTTCAAGAAATTACATACAAATTTCATGACATTTTTCAGGAATTTTCGAAATTTCTCGGATTTTTTAGAATTTCCAAAAATTTTAGGCGGTTTTCGAAATTTTTTACGATTTCTCAGAATTTTTCAGCTATTTTCAGGAATTTTCAAGAGTTTTCAAATTTTTCAAAATTTTTCAGGATTTTTAAAGATTTTTGGGGATTTTGTAAAGATTTTTGGGGATTTTTTACGATTTCTTAGAATTTTTCAAGATTCATGATTTTCAGGATTTTTCAAAAAAAAATTCAAAGAAGAAAAACCTGATTGTTTGCATTGATCAAAATATGAATTTTTGTTTTTTCCTAAACTATGCATAAATAACAATTTTTGGAACAAAACTTTACAAAACATTAAAGCAATACTCACTTCTGAACATAAGAACTTTTATCTATAGGGTAAGAATACCGTTTTACGGAGGTCAAAATCAGTTTTACGAGGTTAGGGTGGTCAAGATCTTGACCCCGGATATAATCTATATTGACCCCTATATATGATCTATATTGACCCCTAGAACATCTATTATAATAATACAATAGCTGTGCTTACATCACTAGCTGTGTTTTTGTTGGAAGAAAAATGTGGATGGCAGAAGTCACGCGGTTTCATGGTCTTAATACAAAGTCCAACAAATTTCGGTGACAAATTTTATCTCACTAGTAAAAGAATCCGGACATGATCAGATGCTTACATAGTTTAATAAGGACAAAAAACAATTGTAATCGCCTTTTCTTATCTTTTAGCGATCACTGTTTCATTAGCTTACATATGATTATTTGAGCTATCTTAAAATTTTTTAGAGGCTTGAAAAATTCTTAACAAACTTTTAGCATCGCACGTAACGTTTAGTACCTTTATGTTTTTTATCGTTTTTACGCATTTTTGAGATTTTTCATAATTGTTTAGATTTTTTAAACTCATGACTCTTACAATAATCCAAAAATTTTGTCAACAAATTTTATCTAAATACCCAGTTGTGATCAGATGCTTGCATAGCTTATAAGGGTAAAAGGCAATTTTAATCTCCTTTTCTTATCTTATTTACCAGAGTACAGAAACTCTACTACAGTTCTACAAGCTTATATATAAAAGGCATAAGTGAAAAAGTAAAATCATCCGAGTCAAAAATGTATACTTCTTGTGCTCTAATGTCCATTTTCTTTGGATTGCTATACGCAGATCCGTTCCCTTCATACACGTTTGTTGATGTCTACAAGAACGAATATCAGCCATGTCAAAGCTGGATAACGTTTGACATCCCAAATGATCAGAAATACTACATGTTGCTACTAAACGTACAGATTGCACCGAATACTTATAATCAATCATTTTACCTATGGGGTAAAGTAACAAAAAAAATTTGAGACAATTGATGAAATAAAGTCTACAGCCTAAGCCGAGGTTAAAGCCTAAGCCTAAGCATTTGTCTAAACCTAAGCCTGGTCCTAGGCCGTAGACTAGTGCTAAACCTTAAGCCTAATGCTTAAGTCTAAATTCAGCCCAAGACACTTGACAATATTAAACAATTATATTTTTAGGGCTACCGTTGCAAAGTGTTCCTATGGCTTCCTATGTGCAATATCTCTTTATCACAGGTAAGCTTGGCATCATCAATTTATTCACTTTTAGGTTGTACCTGCGTGCGTGGAGATTGTTCCCAACCCAATTATGATAAGACAAAATGTGTGGTTGGTAATCTAGATTCTTATACATGGCATGAAGCTCGAGAACTTTGTACCAACAAGCATGGGGGATATCTGAAAGATGTCATGAATGCGGCCGATGCAGCCATGCTAAGAGGTATGGTAAAATAGAAGATTAAAAACGAAGAAATCAATTTAGGCTATGGACAATCATATGATTATTGGATCGGTCTAAGCGATTTTGAACAAACTGGTGTTTATGCCTGGGATCGTGGATTGAATCAAACTATGCAAGTTTTGGTAAGTTTCTGTAATGCCATAATGAATGAAAACCCTTCAGGTGTTCTGTATGTTTGTTTTGTTTTTGGTGTTGCTACATTCGTTTTTCACGGCTGACCAAACTGGGAAAAAGTGGAGACAGGTGGAAAACAGCTGTAAAATGACTTCTTTTTGAATAAAATCACCGTTTTAAACCATGCCGAACAATTTCTGATCATTTTTATAAAAAATTTCGAAAAATCAATTTTTATCAAAAAATAATCACGAAAAATAAATCTTTTTCAGGTGGAAGTCGAACCTAAGCCTTCTGTATAAAAAGCGAGAGTAAAAGAGATATTCAAATTTTTGTCCAAAAAATACCACTTTTTTGGTTAAAATTTTGAATATCCCAGCTTCTACGTTAGTAAAAAAGATTTCGTCTGATACTTTTTTTCTAAAGAATCTGAAAAATTTTTTGACACCAAAACTATACAAATCGGATTTATAGAAAAAAAGTTATCGTCTTTTGAAGTTTTCATTGTTTTCATTATTTTCATTAATTTCCAAACGCATTTTTAGACAAATAAAAAAAAGTGAAACATGCCAAAATTCTTTTTGCAAATAAAGATTTAAACATATAGAAAATAATAAAAAAGGAATGATGGGACTTCATGACGTATTCGCCGGATATCCAATTTTGCTGTTCAAGCAATTGCTTTTATCAGTCAACAGATGAAAGGCCCAACCGCACAAAACTCTCAACTGCAAGCATGTGAACAACGAACACGTCATGAAAAGTCTCACACAAAAAAGAATTTTTATCTTTTATTTATCGCGAGATGTCGCGACACCCCGTCTCAAAACTTTTGCACCCCACTCCCGATATCAAATTTTGTTTCCTAGTGATGAATTTAGAACACTTCCGGCTTTAATCAATGGCCTGGTGGAAAAGTTCCTCCTTACGACTCAAACAAACAATGTGTTAGAATGACCAATCAAACATGGGCTTTAGCGGACTGTAATCAAAAATTGCACAACTTAGCGTGTCAACGTGATGCGAGTAATTTTTTTCAAACCTTTAGAACAAACGATAAAAACGTCGAAATAAAAGAGCGATAAAATCCTTAAAATCAACAAATCGACGAATTAGACAAATGTGTGGCATGGATAAAACATCTACACTTTTTAATGTATTAAAGTGGTGCATTTTGAGAGAAGAACAATTTTTTTTGTAAAAATGACAATGACCCTATTACCCCTAATTTTAGCGGGGTATCGATTGCGTGCATTCTCGAGTTGTGAAAACGCTTCGTTGACCCTGATTCAGGGAATGTGGTGGGTGTATTGAAGCAAAAATCAAACATTTTCGGATTTTTATGAGAAAACCGTCGATTCTTAGGTTTTTCTACGCGGGAAATCGATTGCAAGCACTCTCGAACCGTGAAAACGCTTCCTTGACCCTGATTCAGGGAAAAACCTAATTTTCGCGAAAATTGATGTTTTTAAAGCAAAAAATTGATTTTTGCTTTAAAACACCGATCCCTTCCCTGAATCAGGGTCAAGGAAGCGTTTTCACTGTTCAGAGTTCGCGCAATCGATTTCCCGCGTAGAAAAACCTAAGAATCGACGGTTTTCTCTTAAAAATCCGAAAATGTTTGATTTTCGCTTAATACACCCACCTCCTTCCCTGAACCAGGGTCAACGAAGCGTTTTCACAATTCGGGAATGATTCCGCGCATAAAATTAGGGGTAATAGGGTCGTTTTTACGAAAAAATTTTTGTTCTCCCAAATGGTCGCAAAATGCACCCCCTTTTAGAGGCGATATCTTGAAAGCTCAAACATGGGAAAGGCACAGTGAAAAAGTATTTGGAATTTTCTCGAATTTGACATATCCTACCGTTTTTGAGGTCGCTGAACACGAATCTGAAGTCCGTTTTTGAATCCGACTTGTACTCCTGGTCCTGGGGATGAATTGTATGGCTTCGGTTGTTTTGTAAACCAATTATAAATGGTTAGTTTGTTAACATTATTACAATTTTCTTGTTGCTCATAATCATAATTATAATAATCGCTAGCACAAGCATTATATATTATAATATAATTAAATAAATAATCTAGTCCACCAAAAAGTAAAATATGCAAAATAATAAATATATCGAATGCGATAATAAGATAAAAAACACGTTTTCCTGTTAGTTTAAAACTATAGAACAAAGGAAAAACAATAGCTACAAAACGAGTTACAGAAAACAGAAATAAATTTTGTGTCAGTATAGCACCCGTGTATTTGTTTAGATAACTTAACACCATATTTAAAAAGTTATCATCGTCAGTGCCGAAACAATAAATGCCTTGAGAAGGTAATATTTCAGTACAAAGTTGAAAATACCATGTTATAAAAATGTTGAAAATGGTTTGATTTAGACAAAACCATTTGTAATCTTCTTTAATCCCACCGAAAATGGAAATAAAGACAACTATAAGCTGTAATACGAAATTGACATAATTGATTTGAGTATAACAAAGTTTTTGCTTGAATTGGTTTACAAAACAACCGAAGCCATACAATTCATCCCCAGGACCAGGAGTACAATAAATATCTATATCCGAATCTGATATGCACATCGTAGTCAAACGTCACTATTTCAAATAATGAAAAGAAACAAAGTCCAATTGGCAAAACAATATGTACGCCGACGTAAACTTGATTAGTTTTTAAAGTTAATTTATGTAAACCAATTGCTAAAGCTGCAGGTGAATCTCTCGAAGAGATTAAGAATGTGTGTAGAAATCAAAGGAGGCCACTTTGAAACTAAATAATTGTTGTACTTTTGGGCTCTAGTGCACTTTAAGCGACCAATGAGTTTTTACTTATCAAAGAGAAAAAACCTAGTAAAGTGACCTGGCCCGGGCCCATTGACACCTCTGGCCAGTGGCAGATGATGCCACTAAATGTAGAGTCATTCAGGAAGACAGAAACTGTTATGGGTAATATGAGACGCTCATAGGTAGTCAGGGGTCCATAGTTATATCAGATCGGACTCATGGGACGGACCTTGACAGATCAAAGCCGATGGCTCCCCTCCAAAATTCTACGTATCTTCATCCTGCCCATAATACAAGGGTAGCTCGCCGTGTAAGCCGACACAACGATTGAAATTCAGGCCACATGATCCAACTCGTACTCGCACTTTCAGTGGGTCCCTGACATGGTACTGTTAACAAGACCCACTCAGATGCAGTTAGAGGTAGTCAGAGACAGTTGGGGGCAGTATGAGGATTCACAGGTGGCTGTCAGAGACATTTTTTTGAACCTTAAATTAAAAAATCGTTCCGTACAATTTGGGGCCGAGTCTATACTTTAACCCCGAAACTCATATTCTTTAACAAAAAATTTTTAGATAAACGAAAGTGAAGCCCTCAAACTTGCATGTGATGCTATAGTTAATGGAAAAACCGTTATTTTAAACAAGGGTGCCGCCGAGACAGAAAAGACTTTGAAGCGACTAGGTTATACCCCAGAATTTGTTGATCTATCAGAATTTGTCAAAGGTGGTGGCTCAGCCAAATGTCTTACAT
Source organism: Acrobeloides nanus (assembly GCA_900406225.1). NCBI lineage: Eukaryota > Metazoa > Nematoda > Chromadorea > Rhabditida > Cephalobidae > Acrobeloides > Acrobeloides nanus. The sequence continues at coordinate 15,474 of OZJO01008305.1, forward strand.
TAACCTTGTCATTGTAATTTATTTATATATTATAAAATGGCAAAAAAATAATATTTTTCAAGCCCCATTCATCTACCGTATTTACTCTAATAGAAGCACTCCCTAACTTCCAATTTCTAAGCTCTCTAGAAGAAAATCTACAGGTTTCCATGAAAAGTGATGTTCACAAAAGTTGTAGAGCATATCCTTCTCTACAACTTTTGTGAACATCACTTTTCATGAAAATCTGTAGATTTTTTTCTAGAGAGCTTAGAAGTTGTAAGTTAGGGGGTGCTTCTATTAGAGTAAATACGGTAATTTGTTAAAAGATATAATTAAAGGTTTGGAGATTTTTTGCATACAAAATACCAGACATCATCGCATATATGAGTATACCAAGTAAAATAATCAGAAGAAAAACCAGAAGTAAAACCCCCATTAAGAACACAATACTGATTAGAAGTAGTGTTTGGTTGTCCAGAAGCCCAATAGCTATAATCATATGGGGTATTGTCAGTCCATATAAAGTTGGACAAACTAACATCATAGTTCAATCCAATAAAAATGGGATAAATAGTTCCAATGAATTCTATAAATCCTACTCTATAAACATGTAATGTGCGTGATTACGATCTCTGGACCGTTAGATTTAAACTGACAGTGCTTCAATTAAAGTTGTAGGGGATACTGAGAAAAGACGGTTGACACCAAAATCGTCGAAATCGGAGGCAAAAAATTTTTTCCACTTTTTTACCTCTTGGGAAACCAAGGGGAAAAAATCGATTTTTCAAAAAGTTCTCCAAACTGACTGATTTTTGTACTCGAAGATTTTCGGGTATGGGGAACACGAATACGAAAGAATTTTCGACTTTTGACATCAGACAGGGGACAAATCGGAATTTTTTAAACTTCGTAAATTTACAATTTAAAAAAAATTAAAATTTTCATTTTTTTTTAAATTCCATTTTTTGAATTTTTGAGTTTGTCACGTTAAGAAAAGCAGAAATGTGACTAATAAAAAATTTTTCCGCCATACGACCACGCAGAATATATACGAACTGATCGGAGTACCGCTCGGAGTTACCTTCGCAGATTCCCTTCTTCTTCCCTCCGGAAGTGGTAGCCTGGTACTTGGTATAATTTGATTGAAAAAATCTCATAATTCCTGAAGGAAATTCCTGAAGGAGTTTTTGAAAAATTCCACCGCCAATTGATAGAGCGCATCAAAAAACGGTAGCACTCCAATTTTCGTGAAAAACTCATTCTTCTTTTTGAGAAAATTTAGTTCAAATTTGGCTAAATTTCGGTCAATTTATGCAAATTTCGAACATTTTTATCAAACTTTGAACTAAATTTCCTCAAAAACGAAGAATTTGTTTTATACGAAAATTGGAATACTGCCGACTTTCGATGCACTCTATCGATTGGCGGTGGAATTTTTCAAAAATTCTTTCAGGAGTTTAAATACAGGTTTTCGTTTCAATACACAGACCATTTCACGTTTCGGCAATGTGCGCAATCGATTTCCCACAACATTAATCAAGACTTACGTTTTAAAAAGTTATTTTCAGTTTCATTATGAATTGATATTAAATGACCATTTGATTGTTGACACGTTTGTTCGGCGCTTGAAAAATTTAAAAACCAATTTGGATATTCATTATATGCCTAAATGTAACTCATGATATATTGAAAAGTAAACAACTGAACCTTGTAACAAAAATTAGTAGCTGAATAGTAAGTCCATCCATCTGGACATTTCGAATTGCATATTGATGGAGTTGGACATGGCGTGCAACTATCTGGCACACATGTTGGGCATGAACATTTTTCTTGTTCATAGTATGAGTCTATCGGCCTTGACTGATTAATTTCTTCAATAATATTAAGAAAGACAGAGTCATTTGTTTTATATTCTAATGTATTGTTTTTTTGTGGTCTTGTTTTGCATACAAATCCTTGAGCCCATGAACAATTTCGAGTATACCACCATCCATCAAAGTCGTGGTGAACACAATATGAACCAGTACTTGTATCATTCGATGTTATATCACTCGAATTAAAATTTATATAATTTACTGGTGTATTGTCGGGCCATTGGAAAGCATTAGTTTTATTATTATAGTACAAGCCTATCCATGTATTTGCATCTTTAAGACCTAAAAATTTTTCAAATAGTTTTAATTGATTACAATAGATATTGCTTGTTATGAAAGAATTTTCATCGGCGCTGTGAATAGAAGCTAAATGACCATCATTATATTGCTCGCAAACTGATTCACTATCATTGTAGGAAATACCGTTAATGTATATAGTATGGTTAATAAATACCTAAAATGAATCAATTTTTCATAGTTAATAACAATGGAAATGTGCATTTTTTAGGAAGAGTAATATTTAAAGGTACAGGTGCAGCATGGGCTCATTAAGGCATAACTATACTTTTATGGTCAGAACTAGGAACCGCCACGCATTTTTAGAACTCGATAATTTCATGGAAAAACTACCCCAAAAACGTTTTAAAATTGAAATTTGTGTTATTAAAAACCCTAAAACGAAAAAAAACCGCGTCAAAATCGCGTTTTACAATGAAAAGTTATGCTTAAATGAATGTGTTGAACCTTACAAAGTTTATAAAGGGAAAATGTCCAAAAAGCGTCCGGATTTTTTCTAACTCAAAAAAGTCACCATCAAAATTTTACAATTACTTATGCTTATAGGTAATTTTATGCGGGGAATTGATTGCGCACATTCCCGAAGCTTGAAAATGCTTCCTTGACCCTGATTCAAGGAAGGTGGTGGATGTATTGAAGCGAAAATCAAACATTTTCAGATTTTTATGAGAAAACCGTCGATTCTTAGGTTTTTCTAGGCGGGGAATCGATTGCACGCACTCCCGGACCGTGAAAACGCTTCCTTAACCCTGATTCAGGAAAGGAATCGGTGTATTGAAGCGAAAATCAATTTTGGTTTTTCTCCTTGAATCAGGGTCAAGGAAGCGCTTTCAAGGTTCGGAAATGCGCGCAATCGATTCCCCGCATAAAATTACCCCTAGAGAGTCACTTGTTAAAAATTTTTTTTTAATTTTCTAAATCGAAAAAAAATTTTTGAGCAAAAATTTTTTGAAGGAACTGGGAGTCGAACCTAGATCTAATGTGGTGCAATGGCTGAATGCTTTCGTCTCATCCTGCCTAAAAATTCGTATGAAAATGGGTATATTTGGCCATTTTAGAGCATTTTAGGGTTAAAAATCAATAAAAATAATTTCTTTTTACGAGAAAATTGCATAATTTACCGTTTTCCATCATGCCCGACAACTTCTAACGGTTTTTAGAAAAATTAAAAATTTTTTTTTGAAAAATAGGTATGCTGTATTGAGTCCATTCTGGGCCTGTACCTTTAAAGAAAATCTCTTTACCTTATAACAAAATCCAAGTGTTGAGTTATATACCCAACTATCAGGGCATGAAATTTCACAATGTGATTGACATGGGGGGCATGTTGTTTGAGGACATGGTGGACAAGTCGGGCAATTGGTTTGAGTAAGTTCACATATATATGGAAGAATGTCAGAACAGTTATGGTTATACCAAAGGCTATCCGAAAGATTGAGTACCATGCAATTATCATCATTATTGTTGTCTGGATTTCCTAAATGAAAATCATAAATACTAAAATCCAGTTTCTGTGTCCGACCGTACGCCTGCTCATCCGTCCGTCCTAGCTCCGTCCCGTGCGCATCTGTGATAGTAATTTTGGAGCTGTCTTAGCTGGGGAGAGTCAATCAACAGAGTTCAAAAAGATGAGTTAAAATTTATCAATTTTTTTTCTCGATATGACCTATATAGGGGGTAATTTTATGCGAGGAATCGATTGCGCACATTCCCGAATCTTGAAAACGCTTCCTTGACCCTGATTCAGGGAAGGAATCGGTGTATTGCAGCTAAAATCAATCTATTTACGTAAAGAGAGTTATATAAACGTTGTTAGAGTTGATTTTTATTATAAACAAATGTGTTCGCGCGTGCTTTATTTGTTGTTGAGAAAGGATTTTTTGGTTTTTCCCTGAATCAGGGTCAAGGAAGCGTTTTCACGGTTCGGGAGTGAGCGCAATCGATTCTCCGTCTAGAAAAACCTAAGAATCGACGGTTTTCTCATAAAAATCTGAAAATGTTTGATTTTCGCTTCAATACACCGATTCCTTCCCTGAATCAGGGTCAAGGAAGCGTTTTCAAGATTCGGCAATATGCGCAGTTGATTCCTCGCATAAAATTACCCCTATATAGGTCATATAGAGAAAAAAAATTGATAAATTTTAACTCAAATTTTTTTGAACTCTATTGATTGACTCCCCCCAGCTAGGACAGCTCCGTAATTTTTATTAATAATACCGTTTTTTTAAATAATAAATTATTATTTTTAATACCGTTAGCCCAATGTGTATAAGTAAAATTCTGTCCATCTGACCATATCCAGTTTCCTTTTATGTCTTTCCTTCCGCCTAGCCAGACATATGTTACGTTCGAGCCAAGCAAGTTCTTGGCCTTTGCTAAATATTCAATATTAATACACTAACACGCATCACAAAAGTATGCAAATTTTTGAAAAGCCGTAAAAACGCTTAAAAACGTGTTATTTGAGTGCCAATAACATTTTACGAAAGGATTCGCAGCGATCTGCAACTGTGCACAAATTTAGGCTTTAAAAAATTGGACGCTGAAGAAATTGAAAGAACAGCATATTAATACGTCTAGATCAACGTCAAATTTTGGTTGCAAGTGGAAGCCTGTATAGAAATGAGTAATTTTGTAAAAAAAAGTTTCGAAAAAAGTTCATTTTTGACCGAAAATTCATTCTCTATACGATCTTAGAGAATGAATTTTTTTACGCTTAAAAAAGAATTTTGTTGCTCATGATGTGATCTATCATTTTTTCTTTGACTTGGAAGAAAAATTCACACTGTAAAGTAGTCAAAAATAACTATCTTTGACTCAATGTCATGGTTTCAGAAGCCCCCTAGATAAAAAAAACCATTTTTGGCAACATTACCGTACGAATCATGAGTTGGTGGTAAAGATAAAAAAATTAAATTTACCCGTTAAATTCATATTATCAAGAGCATTTGAAATAGATGCCAAATCTTCATTTTGCTTTTTACAATTAAGTTCTGCTTGTGTAAATTGTTGGGTACTATTTGGGATAAAATAACATTTATCACCAGCTACATTAGAAAAAGTGTCATTTGGGCAATTTGCATAAATTCTATAAGCAATAATAAACAGCAAGATGAACAACAAAGCTTTCATTTCGGACAACACAAATTTTATAGACTAATAACTAATGTTGTCTCTTATTGCTTGCTTTTTTTAACATTCCCCTCACGGTTCACGAAACTTGTAAAAAATTCAAACCTTTATGCTTGATTTAGGCATGTATAAATAAATTAAGTTTGAACCAAATTGTGCAAGATTGAAGTTATTTTACAAAGGCAAACAGTTATGGTTCAAACCGGGATTCGAACCCGCGCCTTATAAAGTGAAATAGTGGCGCCCTAACCAGTTGGCCAATTTTGACTAATGGGGTATCCCTGAGAAAAGTGCTTATAAACGATCAGATTGAAGCAAATCAAACACACCCGTACCCTGAATCAGGGTCAGGTAAGCATTTTCAGGATTCGGAAAAAAATGAACCCAGGAGAGACATTTTATCAAAAATCGGAGAAAAAAAGTTTTTTTACAATTTTTTCAGCTTTAGAATAAAGGATCAAAAGCTTGAAAGTGTTTGTTGGAAAAATAATATACAAAAGAAATTATTAAGATTGGATTAAAAGAAGAAAAGTTAGAGCAAAAAACGAAAAATAGAAACAAATAGTTATTTATATTCCTGCTTCGATGCCGGGTTGGTCCTATTTTTGGCCTTTTTGCCGGATTGGTTAGCAGGAGGCTCCCTCCCCATTTGGCCATGTGTGCTTTACAGCTTTTGGGAGGTCCTAGCCATGCCAGGGCAGAGGTTTGGTCCTTATTGGTACTTGTATGTGCGTGAATAAAAGTCCGTGAGTAATGTCCTCAATTTGAACGATTGTGAAGTTATTTCTGTCCTAGTGCCGCTTTTTCAAGGTTCTGTAATGCGCATCGCATAGAAAACCCATATATAGAGTTATTTTGGTAAAATTAAAAACCTGAAAATTTTTGAAAAATTGCGCAAAAATCCGATTTTTGGGCCACTCTTTCAATGACCAATAACCGACCGGGTTTTTCATAAACCGAATCGATAACTGAGTCCGTAAAAACCCGGTTAACCGGTAACCGGATAACGCCAAATTAACCGACCGCCAACAATCCTATAATAAACCTTTATAATTGTGAAAAACATACGGATGTGTTGTACTTATGGTTGTGGAAAACACGTGTTGTGTTGTACTATGCAGATGTGTTGTATTATAATTATTATTAATTGTTGTAGTACCATCTTCTTGGTTTGTTTCTTAAAAATGAATGATTATGAAAGCCAAGGATTTGTTAGGGGAAAATAATGCAATTATTTATAATGCAAAATTTTTTTTGAAAAATTTTATTACTTTTCACAAAAATTTTTAGCACTTTGTGAACTTAGTTGGGACAAAAGATTTTTTTAGCCGTTGAACCTATTTTCTGACATCCCTCTTTGACCCAAAGAGTTATTTCTCCATTGTCCTCTATCCTAATTCTGCCAGTACATTATAAAAACTAAAAACATACTATAGTTTCTTGTTACTAAAACAACAACTGCAATTATTGCTGCTATAATAACCAATAAAATAATTAAACCGAAAATAAAACAGCACTTTTTTGCATTGATAAATTCAAAAATTCTAGCCCATAATGATTGAGATCGAACTCGCTTTGTATGAAACTGTAATTCAGGGATAGAATATGCTCTTTGTGGTTTTATTTTGGTAGTTAGTGAAATTGGTGGCATATCATAAATATTCATATTTTCTCTAGGCGTTTCATAAGTTGGGTTATCATAACTTGTAGGTGGGAAATGACGGTTGGTATTTTGTGCGGATTCGTAAAAATTACTTTCATAGTTCTTTTTAGCCGAAAAGTCATCATTGTTTTCATAAAGATTTGGATCATTTGTAACATCATATTCATCCTAAATTTTTTT
>OZJO01008306.1:0-10541 GCA_900406225.1 Acrobeloides nanus
TCGCAACTTTTACTTGAAAATGTGCCGCCGTGTCGCGGCACGACTGATAGCGCGCACCCTAAGCAGCGGCATGGTAGCTGACGCATCATGATTACTAATCAGTTAGAGAAATGGAGCAAAAATTTTAGGCCTTCGTTTATACTGTAATCAAGGAACAATTTAGCTATGCTTTTTTATTTAGTTCATATTTTACACTTTAGGCGTCAAATATTGTTTTGCCAAATGGTTCATTGGACCCATGGAGTCCTTTAGGGTGTAATGTCACAGACAATGCTGTCCATCGTATTGCTGTAACTACCACTGGTAATTTTTGTATTAGGAGATATTGCAATTCTTGCAAAATTTAAATGCAAGAAGTGACAAAAAAATGCTGTTTTGGGGCTTTCCTATGGACGAGTGGCTAAAGTGATATATTCGCACTTTAAAGGCGTGGGTTTGAAAAGTCGAAGCTGTTCTAAATCGGAGAGGGAGACCTAGTGGGGGAACCTAGCCTTGGAAGGGAACAACCCAGGCAATGCACGAATGAAAGTGGCTTCAATATAAAAAATTTATATGAAAATTGGACAACTTTACATTCGAGCCAGATTTGAACTCGCGTCTTTAAAGTGCAAATCCGTCACTTTAGCCACTCGGCCATGGAGAAAATCCCAAACCCCCATGATATGGTACTCGTTTTGAAGCTCTCGTCAAGCTGAATCTATTGGCGAAATTTTTATTTTGACCCTTGCCATCGTCTTTTCGGTTTTTTTGCGCGCCGTGCAATAATTGCAATAGCCCCAGCATAAGCATAGACAGGGGGTTAGGTATACTATTCCCATGTGTCAAACCAAAGGAGAGAAATAAAAATCGTAAGGCGGACCCTGATGATTTCTCAAATTTTGTCACGTGAAATCCTGCCTCCTTCGGAAAATCTTGAATAAGCCTTTTTCACATATTTTGAGTAAAATTTAGGCGGCGCTCATTGTGTTGATATGTTTCCCTATAGTAAAAGCAGTCTTGATTCGGTGGAGCCTGATGCTGTCGAAAAAACCATTGATGTAATTAAACAAAATGTTGCTTATTTTCTAACTCTGTCTTCTCCATTCGAAAAGAATCCCCCACAAACAAATTTAGGTAATTAATGCATAGTTTGTTTCAATAAGAGTTAGCATATAAGAAAAGAGTGTGGGTAAAAAATATCCGGCACTTTTACCCACGCCAATAAATTTTTTATAATGATACTGGTATAGAACTTCAAAGTTGTTTGCCCCACATCATAGGTGGACGAACAGGGTAAAGGAGGGTCTGATATCAGGTTGGGTTCCCAAAATTTTGCCGACCTTTTTTTGGTCGACGGCTCCGGCACCAGGGTTGGAAAATAGAATTATTCGGTCCCGAGAAATTTGATAAATCCGAAGAATTCTGTGGAAATCTTTTCCCCGGAATTACTAGGTTTGAAAATTTNGGAAAATAGAATTATTCGGTCCCGAGAAATTTGATAAATCCGAAGAATTCTGTGGAAATCTTTTCCCCGGAATTACTTGGTTTGAAAATTTTCCCTCCCTCAAACTTGCCTCGGTGGTGCAGTGACAAAGCAGTGGCTTCGTGTCCACAAAGCCGCGAGTTCGAATCCCACTTGAAGCCAATTTGGTTCTAAATTGGCCAATTTGAAACCAAAGCGGGATTCGAACCCACGAACTTTTGGCAACGAAGCCGCTGCTTTGTCACTGCACCACAGAGGTAAGTTTGATAGAGGGAAAATTTTCAAACTAAGAAAAAAAAGATTTCCCCGGGGAAATCCCAATCCTGTCCGGCACAGTATCGGGAACAATTTTTTTTACCCATATCCTTAAAAATTTTAATCAGGTTTTTTAAAATCGACTTTATAGAAATTGCTTACAACTACAGGGTGGTCAAAAAAACTGGATTTTTGCGATTTTTCGAGCAAAGTTTCGCCAAACAACTTTTTTAAATTTTACCAAGACAACTCTATAGGGTTTTTTTCTATGCGAGAATCGATTGCGCGCATTCCAAAATCGTGAAATCGCTTTCCTGAACCTAAATCAGCCCAAAAAGCCTAAAAAATTACAAAAATAGGGATTTTTGGGCTGATTCAGGGTCAGTGAAGTGATTTAACGATTTTTCCAATACGCACAATCGATTTTTCACATAGAAAACCCCTCACAAGGTTGTTTTTGGAAAATCTTTAAAAAATGTTTTGGCTAAAATTTGCTCGAAAAATCGCAAAAATCCGGTTTTTTAGGGCCATCCTATAGATATAATTTTAGCATCTGCCATAAGTGTTTCAATGGCTGTTATCGCAATTAATTCTTTTGTTTATTTAATATGCCGCTTGACAATCGAAAAAACTTTTTAAATTTTTTAAAATTGTAATTTTATTGCCACTTGATTACCTTAGGGCCTCCACTAACTTAAATGGAAGCACTAATTGCACTCTCGGCGTCGAGACGGTTTTATTTTTCAGGGTCAACGAATTTTCGAATGTGGTCTTCAGCAAATTTATAGCCCAATAAAAGATGAATAAAATTGCAAAAGACCACATTCGAAAATTCGCTGACCCTGAAAATTTATTCTCGCTTTAAATTTTGCGTCTCAACACGTCTCGACGTTGAGACGAGCACTAATTGCAATTAGTGCTCCCCCAACTTGCAATTAGTGCAATCTCGACGTCTTCGAGACAAATTCGTGAAGGCCCTTATGGTAATACCCACTCAATATTTATTTTCTTTACATATTATTTGAAAGTTTTTCGTTGAAATAAATACCTCGCCCAATCCTGCATAGCCACCATAGTATCACACAACTTATAATGATAATCAGTTAATAATGACTCATTAAACGTGTATAAATAGCTCCATCCATAGTTTAAATTGGGGAGACACTCGCCTTTTTGATCTTCTTTTACTATTTGCGTTATTGTTAATAGAGATCCCATAGGAAAAAAAGTTTCAAAAATTTAAGAAACGATATCTCGAAAGTTGAACGCCGAGAGTGCAATTACTACAATTTAAGAAACGATATCTCGAAAGTAGTTAAACGGTTCGACTGCCATTCGAGTTGAATTTATTTAGTAAGATTAACGCATGGGAAAGTTTTTAAAAGCCATTTCAAGTCAATCCGAGGAACCGCATCAGAGAAAACCTTGTCCGAAGCTCAATACCATCGATTTTACGTTGATTTTTTGAATTTTCTAACTTGTTTAAAATACCCTCGATAATTTTTTTAGGCTAAAATTTCTATCTGGCCGATGTATTCCAATATGGAGAACATTTCTAGCCTAGTTTCGAAAAAATCCAAGAAACTTCGATTTTTTGAGCCTTTTTCACGGCGGCGTGACGGATACGAAAAATTGAACTAGAGTCGCTGAAATTTTTTTCTTCTATAAGTTTTCTATCATGTTCTACTGATTTAAAAAACATTGGAGTTTTAGGTGTGCCACCTCCGTGTGACCCCTAGAGCACAGGTTTTTTATACCAAAAAGTCACCTATCTTGGAGGGTCTATATCTCGGTACTAACAAATCAGATTACAATGATTATTGCATTATTTTTTAGCCCTAATACATAGATAAAAAATAAGCTAATAATATTTCTTTATCGATTTGTCAGCGTCGAGATATACATCGAAGATTGACTAAAAACCGCATATTTGGCTTCAGATGCCCAACTTCAAAAATCTACATTTCTGCAAAATCGTCAAAATTAGGGGTCCAATGTTTTTTAAATCAGTAGAACATGATAGAAAACTTATAGAAGAAAAAAAATTTCAGCGACTCTAGTTCAATTTTTCGAATTTTTTTGCTATAAATCGCGCTGCCGTGTTTTACATGATGGCCGTAGTGGGAGGGGTCGAAAAAATTTTTTGCCTATTTCGTTGCAATAGTTTCTCTGCGTAAAGTTATCCATCAAAGTAGTTTTGCTACCAACTAACAATTTTTTTGCCGATTGCAGTTTGAGCATGCAACGAAATAGGCAGTTTGAAACTGCGTCGAAAAGCGCAGCCGCCAACTGCGCAGACTGCGTTTACGTATGACTGTGTTAGGCTGGTTCTCCTGGTCTCAAATCTTGGGTTTTTCCTAGGGCTGTTATTTGCCAGGAAATAATTTCAAATAATGGCAAATAATATTTGCTTTGGCAATAATCTCTTTGATAAGTTCACTAAGTTTTTGCTCTTTGATAAGTTCGACAGAAAGTCAGACAACAAAGAAATTTTTGTATAAAGTTTTTTAAGCTAAAAAAGTGTAACTTTAAAAAATAATTTTAATTAAATTAAGCTTGATAATTATTGCTGAATTCATAATCACAAAAATAATTTACTTTTTAGCTAAAGAATTCACTAAAAAGAATTTAGTTAAAAAATAATGATAAATTCTTTGTTGTCTGACTTTCTGTCGAACTTATCAAAAAGCAAAAACTTAGTGAACTTATCAAAGTGATTATTTGATATTATGCCAGCAATTGCCATTTTTAGATTCTTCTTTTGGACCTTTTTTATGAAGGGGTCTTATTAAATAACACCCAAATTGTTATATAAATTTTAAAATATGAATTTTTTCTAGCACTTTACCCATTAGACTATGATAACAGTTATAGGGCTCTGGTTCGAACCCTTTTGGGTCATTTGGATCAAAAAATTTTCAAAATGTTTGCACTTATATGGCCACGAATCATTATTTCGAAAACTTAAAATTTATCCCACTTAAAATTTATCCTCAATTTATAAAAAAATTATGTGCTCTACTGTATTGACCCTGATTTAGGGTAATTTTTCAAAAACACCTTAGGTCCTGTTCCTAATTTGAACCGTAGGGCCCCCGTACGGGTCATGGTTTCCCCGTAGGACGTATATGCTACCCGTGGTCAACCGTGGATACCCCGTAGGATTCGTGGGTGCTTAAAACGGTCATAAAACGCAAAATTTTAATTTATTAGTCTTAAAAATTCAATTTTTTAATAAAATTAAGTTTCTGCGGTAGTATTTTCTATTATTAAAAAAAAAATATTTTTGAAACCTAAAAATTTGTGTTTTATGACCGTTTTAAGCACCCACGAATCCTACGGGGTATCCACGGTTGACCACGAGTAGCATATACGTCCTACGGGGAAACCATGACCCGTACGGGGGCCCTACGGTTCAAATTAGGAACAGGGCCTTAAAACGTCGCCAAAAGGGCCAATTTTTTGTACTCGGGGGTTTTCGGTTATGACAAACACGAATCTGAAGGAATTTTTTGATTTTGACTTCAGAATCCCTATATACTGTATTGACCCTGATTCAGGGTAATTTTTCAAAAACACCCTAAAACGTCGCCAAATGGGCCAATTTTATATACTTGGGTTGTTAGTGTATGGGGAACATGAATCTGAACAAATTTTAGGGTGTTTTTGAAAATTACCCTGAATCAGGATCAATACAGTATATAGGGATTCTGAAGTCAAAATCAAAAAATTCCTTCAGATTCGTGTTCGCCATAACCGAAAACCCCCGAGTGCAAAAAATTGGCTCATTTGGCGACGTTTTAAGGTGTTTTTGAAAAATTACCCTGAATCAGGGTCAATACAGTAGAGCACATAATTTTTTTTATAAATTGAGGATAAATGTTAATTAGGATAAATTTTAAGGGATAAATTTTAAGTGGGATAAATTCTAAGGGATAAATTTTAAGTTTTCGAAATAATGATAGGTGATCACTTATATAATTTTTCATGCTGAACAAGATTCTGAAAGAATTTAATAATAAATAATTTTCTGAGCATGAATCTGGGATCTTTTTTTAATTTATCTCTGTCGATTTTTTATCCCTTCTATTTTTTACTTTGCCATAATTTATATAAGTTAATAAATTGTTAGCTAAGAATTCTAGCTATTAAAAATGCCAAAATCAACGATATTCCACTTTTCTCTCGTCTTATAACTTGGATAGAAACCGGTTTTTTCAGTTCTTCTATTCTGGCCCTTAGAGAAACCATTCCAGTATTTACCGGTAATGGCTACAGAATCTCCAACTTCCAAATCGATTTCGTCAGGCTTTTCAGCTTTATATGCTTCCACAGCAATTTCATCGTAAGCTAAAAAAATTTAGGTGGTCAACTCTGTTTCCTAAAATTTCTGAATTGCCGTTTTGACGGAGTTGAGCCAATCGTGTCAATAAACACGATTTTATTGAATTCAGGCAAATTTTTATTTGGCAATATAAATGCATTGCAATAAAAAGTTGCCTGAATTTCAATAAAATCTTTATCGACACGATTGACTCAACTCCGTCAAAACAAATGTGGCCGGTGATTTTGTGATAAATGTAATTTCATATGTTCGCACTTATTTGTATCTTTTGCAGGCCTTTAATAAACGAACAAGCGTCATCAAAAACACTTTTCACTAACTCCTGACTAGCTCTGGGAGTCGGCTGTTCGGTTGCTGAGGACTCAAGTTGAGTAGATATAGATAGTGAATAAAATTGTTTCGGAGTTCTTAAACAACAAAAATCACCCGTTCACACAGCGATTCAGGAAATTTCAGATACAGAGTTTATATAGGGCTTAATAGAAAGAATTTTATACGGTGTTGTCCAACGTAGTAATAAAAATCGTCCAAAGAATAGAACAAATCACCTGGATCACCTTTGATTACTTGCATGAGTTCATATCCGGCCCGGCAAACCTGAAACTATCATTTTTGATTTGACTTTAATCTTACAAGGAAACCACCCCAGTTGATGGTGGAAATTTCGAAAAAGTTCTAGATAATCTTGTAGAGCATCCTCAACTTGTAAAAAATTTGAATGAATTAGCTGATGAGCTGCTCACGTTTTACAGCAAATTAACTTGCAAAATTCAATATTTTATGCGTTTAGGTGATATTGATTTTATGTTCCTAATCAATTTCTGGGCGATAGCATAGTGGCTAAGGCAGTTGCCTTATATTTTTAAGGTGCGGGTTCGAATCCCACTCGCGTCCGAATTTTTTTGCCTTTTTATAAAATTTTCTCTATTTTTTGCCTTTATTTTTTTACAATTTTAAACTAATATAAAATATTGAAAATCATCAAATTTACAATATAAAAAATATTTAAATTGTTAACCGTATCATCGGATCAGAAGGACGTAAATTGGAAAAAAATTTTTTCGAGATCCGGCCTCGATCAGCACTCCCCTTTAAAACAAAGACCACATACACACGGTGGGGGAAAGTATGGCCAAAAGTGGCGACAGAACAAATAATAAAAATTTTCGTTTCAATAACACAAAAAAGTATTGTTGTGAAAAAAAAATGATTTTCTCGGCAAGGACATTAGCAATTTGAATAATTCTTTTTTTAAATATTATCTACGAATCGAGAGCTACAATTTTATGCTAAAATTTAGTCGTCGAGCATGCGCCGTTTATTTTAAAAACATGGTTGAATTTTTGAACCATTCGAAATTTTCAAAAGGGTGTGTAGCTCGAAGTCTTTGTCCGATTTTCATGGTCGACCCCTCAAACGATTCCTCTCTATGCGAGTAACAATTCTACGCTCGGTTTTTTTGTAATTCAATCAAAAACTTCTAATTTTTACGAAAAACTGTCAAAAAAGCATGTTTTTTGGGAAAAATTCTAAGTTTTTGATTGAATTACAAAAAAAGCGGAGCGTAGAATTGTTGCCCGCATCGAGAGGAAACGTTTGAAGGGTCGACCATGAAAATTGGACAAAGTCTTCGAGCTACACACCCTTTTGAAAATTTCGAATGGTTCAAAAATTCAAACATGTTTTTAAAATAAACGACGTATGCTCGACGGCTAATTTTTTGCATAAAATTGTAGCTCTCGATTCGTAGATAATGTTTAAAAAAGAATTATTCAAATTGCTAATGCCCTTGTCGAGAAAATCAATTTGCTTAACAATACTTTTTCGTGTTATTGAAACGAAAATTTTTATTATTTGTTCTGTCGCCACTTTTGGCCATACTTTCCCCCGCGGTGATACAATTAATCAAAACAAAAATGATGATTAACAAAAAAGTATCAAAACAGAGACAAGTTTCACAGTGAGCACAACGAATAAATGAATAATTGTTACAATTTGTCTTCATACAGTTTTCTAACAAATCTTGAAAACAATATTCTATTGGAGTTTGAAACCAAAAAAGAAAAATTTTGGAAGGCATTTGACGAATTTCCAATTTACGTCCTTCTGATCCGATGATACGGTTAGCAATTTAAATATTTTTTATATTGTAAATTTGATGATTTTCAATATTTTATATTAGTTTAAAATTGTAAGAAAATAAAGGCAAAAAATAGAGAAAATTTTATAAAAAGGCAAAAAAATTCGGACGCGAGATGGATTCGAACCCACATCTTAAAAATATAAGGCAACTGACTTAGCCACTATGCTATCGCCACGAAATTTATTAGAAACATAAAATCAATATCACCTAAACGCATAAAATATTGAAGTTTGCAATTTAATTTGCTGTAAAATGTGAGCAGCTCATCAGCTAATTCATTCAAATTTTTTACAAGTTGAGGATGCTCTACAAGATTATCTAGGACTTTTTCGAAATTTCCACCATCAACTGGGGTGGTTCCCTTGTTAATTTGGGCCCTGATTTTCAGGATTTTCGTTTCAATGTCATAAAAATTTTTGTCACTCAACGATTTCGAGTTTTTAATTCTTACATTACTACTAAAAGTACACACGAGGTAGTCACATTTTGAAAGCATTTGGATATCCGTGATAATCCCATACAGTGAAGCATCTGTATATCGACTGCTCACGTTAGCACTTTGTGCAATACCGGTATCAGCGAAGACTTCGTAGTGTGGATAGCTAAAATCAGAATTTGATAAAACCCTGATTTTCATGCAAAAGTTTGAGCGATGACACGAAAACTTGAAAATCTTTATTTTTATCAAAAATATATGATTATGGGTGTCGTTTAGAAGTACTATGCTGACACACGATCGTGACGTCTATTTTCAATTTTGGCTTTTCTGGGCGAACATCCATTTTTGATCAAAAATAAATTTTCTTCACAAAAGTCAAATTCAAAAATTAGCATTACCATCGTGTTCAGCATAGTCGAAAACGTCTAAACGACACCCATATGGCCATATAAACTTTAAAATATGGATTTCGATTCTAGCACTTTATCCACTAGACTATGCTAACAGTTTATAGGGACCTGGTTCAATCCCCTGAGGGTCATTTTGATCGAAAATGACCCAAAATTTTTGTACTTTTATAATTTTTTATGCGGAACAAAATTCTTAAAGAATTTTTCAATTTTGACTAAAATTTTACCCCAAATAAGGGTAAAAATGGCCAAAAATCAAAATTTTGAATCCAATAAAATAAATTCAAAATGGCCTAATTTTTCATACTCGGGGGTTTTCGGATATGAAGAACACGATTCCGCAGGAATATTTAAATTTCGAATTAAATTTACTCCTTGTTGACTTCTTTCACAGCATTGGGATCATCGGTGGCGATAAAGACCCGACGTTTGATAGCAGTGCCATTGTTTCGGTATTCTTGTATCCTGAACCAACGCTCTGTCCATTTCATGTATTCGGCGACCGAGTGGAAAACTGCCTCGGTGCCAATCTTGTCGGTTCGGCGGATTTGGAGGCCAACAATAGGGCCTAAAAATGATTTTTTGAATTTTTTTACTTTCAGTTGGAATGACCCATTTTAACAGCCATAGGACCGACTGTAAGTCTTGCCTATTCTTAAAGCTCATACTCTAATGAGCATAAAAACGTTAAAAAAGCTTAGGCTTAATATTTCTAAGCCTTATAAATTATAAATAGTCGGTGGCGTATTCAAAGGAGGGCGACCTCCCTCGTTCCTGGAAAAATTTGAAATTTTTTCGCAGGGTTCCCTGAGTTTTCTCCTTCTACAATTTAAAAAAATTATACCTTTGCCAAATGGAATTTTCTGTTCAGTCTCTTTCAAAACTTTTTCCATATGTTTATTGTTCCTCATTAAATACCAAATAAACTAAAACCTTTTATCCTGATTTCAAATTTTTTATGCAAATTTCTCACTTGAGCAATAAAATACACCGGTGGATTCGAATGATGAGCTAGCAAAAATTCTGATATTTGTTTGGGGAAAGACAGTGGCAGTTGCTTTGGAGGATTTGACAAGCCATAGGCTATAGGTAGTCGGACAACACGAGCAGTTTGTTCGGCGCCCGCCCAGGATTGGACATCGATATCAGCCTAAAATTAAAACATTGCACAATGACCCTGAATCAGGGAATGGATTTTACCGGAACGGCAGTGCGATGGCTACAACTGGTGACAGGGAGAAAGACCGAGGTCCAGCCTTTTTTTGAATAGCGCCAATCAGTGCCGTCTTTTTCCAAAACCATGGTCCTAAAATTGAATCTTGATTTTTTTAGTATCCTTAATTTTGAAGGAAAAAATTGGGGAACCCTATTTTGAAATTTTGATGAAATTTTTTCATACTGTGAGTTTTTCGCTAAAAAATCCACTTTTTATTTTGTTGTTGTCAATAATTAGGGTATCCCCATTTTTAAATTTTATGCAAATTTGC
>OZJO01008319.1:0-17041 GCA_900406225.1 Acrobeloides nanus
GGACCACCCGCCTTACTCGCCTGATCTTGCCCCAAGCGACTACAGGGCCTTCTTGTCGCTTCAGAATTGGATGAAGGGGAAAGAATTTGCGACCGAAGCCGAACTCCGAAAATCGATTCAAGATTGGGTCGACTCAAGACCAGCGGGTTTTTGGATCATGGGCTTCACGGATTTGCCGGAACGCTGGGCGAAAGTTGTCGAATATGAGGGGGATTACTTCCCGGAGGATTAATTTTGTTTATTTGCTGTTATTGTTTATTGTTTTTATGTTGAAATAAATCTTTTTTCAAGTGGGCGAAAACTTTCCGAACAACCTGATATTAGATTTATGAAATTTTTTTCGCAAATTTTTGTAGAAAAGACACCTCTAGGGTAATTTTGATGCGAAAAATCAATTGCGCACACTTCTGAAGCTTGAAAATGTTTTCCTGACTTTCATCCGTGAAAAATTGTGTTTTTAGCACAGTAAAATCTACAAAACTATCTCCTCGATGACGGCACTAGGAACGAATTTCAATTACTTTTTTTCGGAATCTAATTTCCGTATCTAATTTACCGAAAGTCAATTTTTAAAAATTTTGTAGGGGGAAGGGAAATTTTTTCAAAAAGAAATTTCTTCCAAACAGGGGCCTACCTACGTGAAAAAAAATATTTTTGACACGAAAAAAATATTTTTGGTCGTTTTTGAAAAAGTTGATTTAAATTTTTTTTTCGTGTCAATAAACGGATTTTATTGATAATCAGGCAAATCGACAATTAGATTCGCGAATCTAATTTCCGTGAATTGAAATTCGTTCCTAGTGCTTCGATGACCATATTTTCACGGATGAAGGTCAATGAAGCTTTTCAAGCTTCGGGATTGCGCGCGATTGACTTCTCGCATCAAAATTACCCTAGAAGGGTCTTTTCTACACAAATTTACGAAAATTTTTTTCAGAGATCTGACTGTAAGGTTATCCCTTTTAATAAAAATCATCGGAGCAAGTTCCCCTGGTTGCCACCACTTAAGTTGAGGCACTAGGAACGAATTTCAATTCACGGAAATTAGTCATGGCGATTTTTCGAATACCGAAAAACCAGAATTTTTTCATAATTTCTCGTCAACACGAAAAATGTTCCTCATCAAAAGTTAGGTTCTCAGAGAAGGAATGGATCAAATTTGGACACTATTACTTTTTTCACGTTTTTTGTTTTTCACGTGTTTTATTTTAATTGTTTCTCAGAAATTGCATTTTGATGCGTAAGGAAATTCTGTAAGGATATTTCATTGTAAGCAAATTGTCTTAAGGACATTGTTCTGTAAGCGTAAGGAAACTCCTAATGCCGACTAGAAACGTACTTGTGCTTAATAATTATCCGTATGTTTTTGGAAAAAATTTAAGTAATAAAACGATTTCCTGAAAATGTTCAAAATTAAAATTCTTTTCCTTTTTCCTCGTTTAAAAAGGATACCAATTTGTGATTTTTATTTTCCCTAAAAAATTTTATTGCAATTTTTAATTTTTTTGGTGCACCTAGAAATTCAAAATTTTTGGTATTTTCCAACGTATCAAATATCAAATTTTTATCGCTTTTTGAGATAAAAATTCTGCTTCAATGTCGCCACAAATGCGTACAAATAGTCTCGACCAGGGGTCGAGGCCCCCGAAAGCCCTCTGGGGCCTCGCCCCCCCCCCATCGAAGAGACCTAGACCCCTGGGACCTGTTGCAGTATACGGAAATTGGAAACTCTAAGAATTTCCAAATTGATTTTAGGTACCAAGAATTTGGAAATTCTGCTAAAATATGGCATTTATTTGACAAATAATATTTCGGCAGAATTTCCAAAAATTTCTAAATTCTTGGTACCTAAAATCAATTTGGAAATTCTTAGAATTTCCAATTTCCGTATACTGCAACAGGTCCCTGGGGGCCGGTCCCCATGCAAGGGTGCTAAGGGCCGGGCCTCCTAAGGTCCCCCTTATTTTGAAAATTTTTGACAAAAATGTCCATTTTTTTATAAAAAATGACAAGTAAACAATCATTTTTAGACTATCATGAACTGCCCTTATTTCTGCTCAAAAGCTTCTACTTCTCTTTTTTCCCGGTCTATTTGGCTTCCTAGTTATACCCTTGTCACAAAACGACCTATTTGTTTATTTACCTCTAAGCAACATTCTATTTTGAATTATTCTAAACGATTTTGTGCTACTTCTGTAAGTTCTTTTCATTTTTGAGAGAGGGGAGAGGCATAGGTGGATAGAGAGTGGACCCTCGCAAATTTTTGACCAGAGGCCAAAAATTGACTCAAAAGTTGCATTTTTTGGCAAAAAATAACTAAAAGATGCAACTTTTGGCAAAAAACGCATTTTTGACCAAAAAAAAAATCAATTTATGAGCATTTTTTGGTGAAAAATATCATTTTTTAGTGAAATTTTGAAAAAATGATCCCCCGCAATTTTTAGAAAAGTGGGCCCCCTCTATCCACCTATGGGGAGAGGGAGGGTAAAGATGGTAATCCCCCCTAAAATTTTCAAAATTCCTAATATTATCAGTTATTTTTTACCAAAAATGTCAAAATTTTCTCATTTTTTCCACCAAAAATTTCCCATTTTTCAACAAAAATTGTAATTTTCTGAGCATTTTCAGCTAAAAAAACAACCGTTTTCGAAAAAATTCGCGTCTGCGACGCTAATTTTTTCATGTATATGTTTTTTCAGCAAAAATAAATTTTTTGCAAACAATTGCCTTATCCTCCTTATGTTTTATTCTCAATTTTTTAATTTATGAAAAAATAAAGGGGGCAATTACGATTTTTGGGTTGACCCAAAAATTATCGGAACTTATGCACTTCGCCCCCCCCAAATGTTTGTATTTATGCGAATTTTGGGGGGGCGAACTGCACTGATCGGTGCAGTTCAGATCGGAAGAGCGTCGTGTAGGGAAAGAGTGTAGATCTNTAAACCAATTCCAAAAAATAGCCAACTTCAAACGCGATTATCTCGACAACGATAACGATTCAGAATTTACTGTAAAAACAAAAAAATGCTCCATTTTTCATGAATTTTCCGAATATATATAAATTATGGCAAACTTCGCTAATCTATGAATTCGTCGCCCTTTAGTCACTTTTCGTCGCCATCGCCATTTAGTCACATCCCTCCCTTTCTTTTATCGAAAAGTTGTCACCAGCTTAAGATTTTTAATTCTTTTTCTGGGTTACACTTTTCGGAGAGCAAAAAGTGTCGTTCTCGTTAAATTTTGTGTGCTTTTACACATAGTTTTCCTTAAAACGACATACAAAAATCTAAAAGTTGTACACAAAAAATCAAAATTTTACACTAAAATCTGAGGAAACCAACCCGACCCCACTTAACGTGATTTTTTTCAAAATTGTTTAGCTTTTTTTCTTTTGAAATGACCTTTCTAGGGTAACTTTATGCGGGGAATCGATTGCGCCATTGACAAAACTTGAAAATGAGTTTTTTTCGGGTAATTTTTGCAAA
The DNA here is from genome assembly GCA_900406225.1 of Acrobeloides nanus. Lineage (NCBI taxonomy): Eukaryota > Metazoa > Nematoda > Chromadorea > Rhabditida > Cephalobidae > Acrobeloides > Acrobeloides nanus. The sequence goes on from OZJO01008319.1 coordinate 3,486, forward strand.
TCAGGCAAACATAACAAAGTAATTCACAACCTCTTTAGCACCATATTTTTTTATAAAATTATGCTTTTGAAGTAAATACGGCTCATTTTCCGAAAAACTCATTTTCATGTTTTGTCAATGCGCGCAATCAATTAAAGTTACCCCTAGGGTCATTTCCAAAGAAAAAAACTTAAAAATTTTTTTTGAAAAAAATCACGTTAATTGGGGTCGCTAATCCTTACAAGTGTTAGTAGTAGTACCAAAAATTTTATTGCAAAAAATTATGTTTTTTATTTTTGAATGTTTAGATACCCAAACAAAGAGAAACGACAATGTTATATCGACGACATTTTAATGTTCAGCCATTGCATGAACATATATGTGGAAGTTTTGACGCTTATATATTTCAAGTTAATGCAACAGGCGAAATTATTTTTCAGCTTTATATACGCGTATATAAAATAAGATCTTTAAATTTTTATATATTGTCATTTTAGTCAAATAATGGTCGACTCTGGATGAGTTTAGGAGGGCTTAAGAAATTGATAGAAGGTCTTGAAGAAGTTCATCAAACCGTCTTAGAAAATGAAGGTACATCTTTTTTTACTTCAAAAAGCTATACTTGTACGTTTAGCCCATGTTTTGGAATTCAGGCGTAACGCGGACGATGTATTGTACGAGGAAAAATTTGTGGATGAAGTACGAAATAGATTGATCACATTTAAATTGGTCGTGTCTTATGGCAAACATCCGTTTCCAAATACAGCTGGCGATATGATACTTGATATTACAACGGAGAATCTTAAAGACCCTGTAAGTTGTGTAATTTTTCAAAAACACCATAGAACTTTTTTAGTCAAAAGGTTCGTTTATACCTCTCGGAATCTTTCCCGGTTCCAATGCCATCTTAAATCTCAAGAATAATTTGGAAGAGCTATTAAAAGCACATGAAGATAGGCAATGGGAGTTACGGGCGCATAAAGAGGAACAAAATCGTGTTGAATAAGAAGTCTATAAGAATATTGGATTCTTGTGATATATTTGTTTTTTGTTTAAAGTCTTTTGATGATTTTATTTGTACATAAAGTATTTGATTTTGTAATTAAATTTATATATGTGAATTGTTTTTAGCTGAAGGTTTTTATGCCTTTTATCTCTTATGAAAAAACCAGTTCGGTCGAATAAGAGTTTTTATTTTTATACAAGGTGTTCCAAAAAACCATCATTTGGTCATTTTTTGGCGAAAATTTTTTTCCAAAATAACTCATTAGAGGGTATTTTTATGCGAAAATCGATTGCGCGTATTGAAAAATCTTGAAAACGCCTCCCAGATCATAAAATATAAGATTTTCGTATTTTTTCGGTAGGAATTCCTACTTGAAAATATGAAAATTAGATATTTCATGTCCTGAGAGGCGTTTTCAAGGTTTTTCGATGCGCGCAATCTATTTTTCGCATAAAAATGCCCTTAATGAGTCATCTTGGAGAAAAAATTTGTTGAAAAAGTTTTGCCAAAATATTACCAGATGGCGGTTTTTTGGCTCATTCTGTATTATTTTTTAGCAAAATGGGCCTCAAAAAATTGGACAATCGTATTCGCGTTCTAATTGAAAACGGCGTTGCTCTTGGCCACCGTTCTATGTTTGTTATTGTTGGAGACAAAGGCCGAGATCAAGTGGAAAAATTGCACCATATTTTGTCGAAAGCTAAAGTCTCTGCACGACCATCAGTGCTGTGGTGCTACAAAAAAGAACTTGGGTTTAGTTCGCACCGCAAGAAGAGGATGAATGAGATTAAGAAAAAGATTTCTAGCGGCAAGATGAATGTTCGGGTAGGGGTTTAAAAATCACTACAAAAAATTACAAAATATATCGAAAGGTAGTCACCAGCTTAAGATTTTCAATTCTTTTTTTGGGTTACACTTTTCGGAGAGCAAAAAGTGTCGTTCTCGTTAAATTTTGTGTGCTTTTACACATGGTTTTCCTTAAAGCGANATTTTCAATTCTTTTTTTGGGTTACACTTTTCGGAGAGCAAAAAGTGTCGTTCTCGTTAAATTTTGTGTGCTTTTACACATGGTTTTCCTTAAAGCGACATACAAAATCTAAAAGTTCAAAACAAATTTTGCATAAAATCTGAAAAAATTGCACCAAAATGAATATAAAAAATATTTTTCCAATTTTTGGTGCAACTTTAAAAAAATTTGTTTCACTTTTATAGCAAGATGACCCCTTCGAAATCTTTATCTCAACCACTCAAATTCGCTATTGTTACTACGCAGATTCGCATAAAATTCTTGGAAATACCTTTGGAATGCTAGTACTACAGGTATTTTTTTACTCATTTTACTAAATTTTTTGAACTTATGCACTTCGCCCCCCCCCAAATTCGCATAATACAAACATTTGGGGGGGGGCGAAGTGCATAAGTTCCAAATTATTATCCCCCACTTCTTTCATCGAAAAGTTGTCACCAGCTTAAGATTTTTAATTCTTTTTCTGGGTTACACTTTTCGGAGAGCAAAAAGTGCCGTTCTCGTTAAATTTTGTGTGCTTTTACACATAGTTTTCCTTAAAACGACATATAAAAATCTAAAAGTTGTACACAAAAAATATAAATTTTTAGGATTTTGAAGCAATAACTCCAAATTTGCTAGCCAGAACGATAGAAACCGTAGAAGGTGGTGGCTTAGTTGTGCTTCTACTACAAAGTGTTAACTCTCTGAGACAACTTTATACCATGACTATGGTCAGTGAGTAGAAAGTTTTCATAGGAGAAATTTTATAAAAATAATAACTTTTTAAAAAAAATTTTCCGTCTACCAAGTATACCGTTTCCTGCTGAAAGTTAAAAGTGGGCGCTTCATAGTGCAATGGGTAAGGAAGGAAGCCGACCGTTTGATATGAAAAGGTACACAACATTGGGCCTGCAGGTTCCATTCCTACTAGGGTAAAACTTTTAATTTTCAGAAAAATTTTTGCTCCATTTTTTGAAGATTAAAAGTTACCCTTGTGGGCCCAACGCTGCTTAACTTATCAATTGGACGATCGGTTTCCTTATCCACTGCACAAAAAATCATCATTTCTTCATCTAAGACCATCATTTTTCACCAATAAAACAACATATTTCCACCTAAAATGATTCTTTTTCACCAAAAATCATCATTTTTTATCATAAATTATTATTTTTTCATCAAAAATTATATAGAGCTCCCGCTTTTTAAACTTTCACCGGGAAACAGAGTATATATGGTAAATGGAAAATTGCTATTGACTTCATCGGAAATTTTTTCAGGATGTCCACAATCGCTATCGAACAGAGTCGCACGCTGAAATTGTTGCTCGATTTAACGAGCGGTTTATACTATCTCTGGCTAGTTGTAAAGCTTGTGCGGTAATGGACGATCAGTTGAATATTTTACCAATTTCTTCACATATTGCAAAAATTGAGCATATGCCTACCGATTTGAAGGTAGGAAATGGGTTTAAAAAATGCATTAGGGTCTCAATTGCGTAGGGGCATTGAGCCCTCTCCCGAAATGTTTGGAAGATGTAAAAAAAAAGTCTCCCCTTATATTTTTTCCAGAAATTTGTAAATTAAAAAAAACTAATGGTTCCCCATTACTATCTTTCACTAAAATTGTTCAAAATTTCATTATCTGTTATCAAAATGCGTTATCTTATTTCTTATCACACCCTTTTATCATCACTATAGAGGACCCTTATATTTTTTCAAACCTTTAATATCTGAGCCCCTTCCTAAATTTTCGAGCTTCTACAGCTCTACTAGAACAATTGGCAAAGAAGTAACAAATTTCACTAGCGGACAATCGGCAACGGACGTTTTTCTCCACTTTCTAGTTATCAAAAAATTCCTTCATATTCTAGTTCTCCGTGTCAAAAAACCCTCGAATAAAAAATTCAGACGATTTGGGAAAAATTTATAGTTAAAAAAAAGTTTTTACCCTTTGGAGGACGAAGGGCAAAAATCTCGAATTCTCAACAAAGATTTTTCCAAATTGTCTGAATTTTTTGTATTCGGGGGCTTTACGACACGGGAAACTCGAATCTGAAGGAATTTGTTGATTTTGACCACTGAAAATGTCCGGAGAAAATCGTCCGTTGCCAATTGTCCTAGTGTCTTAAAAAATCGTAATTTTTTAGACCGAAGTTTCGTCTAAAATGGAAGAATTAGAGAAACTCCAAGATTCTATGTCTGATACAAAACCAATTGGACCATTGTTGAAACGTTGCAGGACTGCTGATCAAGGAAAAGTGAGATTTTTTGCATTTTGTTACACATTATGACAAAATCGATTTTTTAGTTAAAAATGGGTCAATAAATTGATTTTTGTGCTATAAAATGGATGGATTCCTAAATATAAAATGGGCTAAAATCGAAAATAATTTTAATCTTAAAATTCTCAAAATATTTTTCGAAAAATTTTAATTTTTTAAAATTACCATTTATTTTAAGGTTCTCCTTCGTCTCCTCGATGTGATCACAGAAAAATCTCTTAAGGCAACTTGCTCGATAACCGCCGCTCGTGGCCGAGGGAAATCCGCCGCTATGGGGCTAGCTGTAGCCGGAGCTATTGGATTTGGTTACACCAATATTTTTGTCACTTCTCCATCCCCGGAAAATTTGAAAACTTTCTTTGAATTTATTATCAAGGGTTTTGAAGCCATGGATTTGCATGTATGTGTCCAAAATTTTTTGTAAAATTTCTGGTTTTTTAGGAGCACACAGATTATGAATTGGTGCAGTCGACCGATCCGGAATTTAATAAAGCGCTAGTTAGAATCAATGTTTTTAGAGATCACCGACAAACTATACAAGTGAGTACTGACTAATGTTGTAGCCAAAAATATATAAACGAAAAGTTGTCACCAGCTTAAGATTTTTAATTCTTTTTCTGGGTTACACTTTTCGGAGAGCAAAAAAAGTGTTGTTCTCGTTAAATTTTGTGTGCTTTTACACATAGTTTTCCTTAAAACGACATACAAAATTCTAAAAGTTGAACACAAAAAATCAAAATTTTACACTAAAAATCTGAGGAAGCCAACCTTTTGATCTGAAAAATAGTATCGACAAATTTATTTCAACAACCATTTTGTGCACTAATAAATTTGATCAAAATCATTTTAGCCTCAAAATTTGTCAAGCGTCAAATGTTGCGCTCACAATTTTGTACAGGATGATTTTGAGCTCAAAAGTTTGACAAGCATTAATTTTTTGAATCGAATTTTTATTAAATTTGGTTCATTTTTGTTTCAAAACACTTGGGTAAAAATTTACTAATTAAACAAATTTAGTACATCAGCCCTACGGATTCTTCAAAATTGGGTCAAGCCGAATTGGTTGTAATTGATGAAGCTGCGGCTATTCCTTTACCCTATGTTAAAGACCTTATTAATGGTAGCCATTAAATTCTCATCTCGGTCTAACATTTTTTCAGGACCTTATCTTGTTTTCTTAGCTTCGACTATTAATGGCTATGAAGGGACCGGCCGTTCTCTTTCCTTGAAACTACTCCAACAACTCCGGGAACAAGCAGCTGGTGTGATCAAAAATGAAAAGGGTGAACAAAAAATGGCTGTCCGAAAATTGCACGAGTTGACTCTGGAGGAAAGTATTCGTTATCGACCAGGAGATCCGATTGAGTTATGGTTGAATAAGGTGCTGTGCTTGGATGCTACAAATGCCCACCACATGGTTTCGGGTACTCCTCCGCCGAAGAAATGTGAATTGTTAGTTAATTGTTTGTGTTGACAATTGTTTAAATTAGTATTTACCAGGATGCCAAGAACATTTTGTTTAAAATCAGAAAATCTGACTTCAGAAATTAAGTTTTAGGAGCAAAAATCAACAAAATGCTAATTTTCATTATATTTCTTATAAATTTGACAAAATGCATCTCAAAAATCAGAATTGATACTGAAAAATCAGCAATTTGACTTCTCAAAGTCAGCAGCACTTTTTTGAAAAATCAGCAGACTTGGCATCCACTGGTATATACTCCTTGCTAAAAAATAATTAAAAACTGATTTTTGGAAAATTGTTTTTTTACTGTAAAGACTTTTTCAGGTACTACGTAAACCGTGACACCCTCTTCTCCTTCCACAAAGCTTCGGAAACTTTTTTGACCAACCTAATGTCAATTTATGTATCAGCCCATTACAGAAATACCCCGAACGATCTGCAAATGCTCTCGGATGCACCGGCCCACCATCTATTCGTGCTCATGGGACCGGTTGATGAGACCCAAACCAAGCTGCCTGAAATTCTAGCTGTGGTCCAAGTGGGGCTTGAAGGGAATCTGTCTAAGAAAACCGTCTCAGAAAGTTTGAGTCGAGGAAAGAGGGCTTCTGGAGATTTGCTTCCGTGGACAATCTCTCAGCAGTTTTTGGACAACGATTTTCCTACACTGTCCGGAGCGAGGATTATTCGAATTGCCGTGCACCCCGATTTTCAATGTACGATTTTTTGGTCTAATATTGAGCTTAGAAACTGGCGTCAAATCAAGTCAAATTTTTTGCAAAATCGAATTACAATATCGCCCCTGCCTAGAAATTGTTTTGTTGAAAAAATGCCCGTTTTTTCAAAATAAATTTTCAAAAAAGTCTATTTTTTATGACTCAACTACAGTACCGTCTCCTTTCTGGCAGGGGGTCTGGCTACGCTATTGTTATCAAGTTAAAAATATTTAAATTTTTTAACATCATCGACAATAATCTTAATTTTTTTAGCTATGGGCTATGGCTCAAGAGCTCTTCAACTCCTCCAGCAATATTATCAAGGTGAAATACCGATCGAGAAAAAAGATGATGGCTTTTCCAAGAAAGCTTCTGTAAAAACCATTGATGTATGCTTTTCCAATGATCTATAGGACTCATTTATTGAGCGTTTATTTTTAAGGAGATATTTTCAATTTTATATACAAGCGGTAGGAGCGTATTTAAGGGGGCAATTACTCTCCCCCTATCACTGAAAAAATGAAAAATTTTCCTAATGATTTTATGTTTTTACCAAAAAAATTTTCCACCAAAAACTGCCCCAGCAATCCCAAATCACCCACACCGTTAATGCAGATCTCGCTACACCAGTGAGTTCAGGTTGAACCGTCAATTTTCAAAAAGTTTCCTCACAAACCTCTATTAATATTAAAATAATTAAATATTAATAAGGGTTTCGGAGGATTTTTTGTTGAAAATTCGACACTTTGATGTTTCAATCTGAACTCAAAAATTATTCGAATTTCAGTCGCTTGCAAACAGGATGCCTCTAAAAATATTCAAATTTTCAGGACGAATCCCTCTCATTATTGGACGAACAAGTCGCACCGCGCTCGAATATGCCACCACTGTTGATGCGATTGAATGAGAGAGTGCCAGAAACTTTGGACTATTTGGGAGTTTCATTTGGGCTGACGTTGAATTTGTTAAAATTCTGGAAAAAGGCTAGTTATGTGCCGGTGTATTTGAGACAGACAACGAATGAGCTAACAGGAGAACATACTTGTATTATGTTGAAAATCTTGGAGGAGAAAAAAAGTATGTTTGCTTCTTCATCGATTCATGATTGTTCCTGATTCATTGAAACCCGATTATCGAAGCGATCAGTGAACATTTATAAGAACACAAAAATTTTGGGCAATTTTTGTTCAAAAATTCATCCAAAATTTTGGTTTTTCAAATTGGGTTTTGGTGTATTACCAAAATTTTGTCAAATGATTTTGGCGTAGACCAAAATTTTGGTTGGTCAAATTGGCGAAATGTTTGTCTACGGCAAAACCCAAAATTTTTCAGCTGCTAATGGCATGGAAACAGGCTCTCTTAGATGGTTGGATGTTTATTACTCAGAATTCCGGAAACGTTTTATTTCTCTCCTTGGCTTTGAGTTTGCCAAATTTCCACCTCATACAGCACTTAGCCTACTTCATATGAAAAATATTGCTGTGACAAATGAATCGACTAATAAAAATCGGAAAGGTATGGATTTTTATATGGTGAAAATATCTGAAAGAAAAGAGAGAATAGAGAAGAAATAAACTGGCGGATCGAGCGCTAACTCATTCAAAGGGGGCGAGGAGATTTTCCTCTCAGAGCGCCTCCGAAACCACCGAACTCTTCTAAGTTACTTCAAGACCAAGGGGCAAAAACTTTTTGACACTGAAGGGAATCGAACTTGAGAGAAATTTCTAGTCGAGCTACTTCTCCACTGGGTTTTGAGTAAGTTCTCAAAAAATTGTATTATAAGACTTACGTTAAAAGGTGTTAAGGGGGTAAAAAATTTTCCTTAAAGTGCACCCCCATGATTTTGGTGTCATTTTTCTTCACTCACCTGATCCTATCGATTGGTATAGGCATTGACGGGATTGGACTTTAGGTGACAGAGATAGCACAGACAGAATTAGCACCTTTAATGATTTATGATAGTTAGTTATGAGATAACACAAGTTTTTAGCTTTAAAATCGAAAAACTTGTCAAAAAAATAATTTTTTGAGCCACTTTTCGAATTTGCTTTTAAAAAAATTTAATTTTTAGTCCTCACTCGAGAAGAGCTGTCGTTATTTTTATCCAACACCGATCTTAAGCGCTTGTCTCAATACGCTAGAAATATGGTTGATCATCATCTTATTACCGATTTATTACCTGCCGTGGCGAATTTGTATTTTAACGACAAATTGGATCCTAATGTAATTTTTTGGGAACGAATAAATTATCAGAAAGGGAAATTTTTTTCAAAAGTTAGGCAAAAATTGGAGACTTTGAGAGCCAAAAGTTCATTTTTGCCCCAAAAATATGTTTTAAATTTTTTCTAACTAAATTTATTTTTTAGCTACAAATCAACCTCATCCAGTCGGCTATTTTAATTGGCCTTGGACTCCAGCATAAAACAGTGGACAAGCTAATTAAAGAACTCGATATGCAACCAAATCAAATTTTGGCTCTATTTAGTAAAGGTGTGTAAATTTGTTGTACGTACATATTACAATTTTATGGCTAGCTTTACGAAAAGTGTCGGCTACATAGCGAAGTGGCAAATGGCGCAAAAGCCATTTTGAGCGGTGAGGGCTCGATTCTCGGAAGCCGAAATTTTGTGTTTTAGTGATTCAAAAAAAGTTGTCAAAGCAAACCCCCTTAAAATTACATGAAAAATTTTTGCCTATCATTTTTCGATTTTGACCTTCGTGGGATCCTATCGGATGATGATACCTTGCTTTGATAACTTTTTTTGAATGGCTAAAACACAAACTTTCGACCTCCGAGAATCGAATTCTCATCGCTTAAAATGACTTTTGCGCCATTTGCTACTTTGCCATTTAGCCAATACTTGTAGTAAGCTAGCCATGAAAATGTAATAATCTGTTTTTTGTTCTTATTCCTAAGAATACAAATTGTTCAGGAATCCGAAAACTGTCTGAATATTTCGACCGCCTGTGCATGTCAGCCATTGAAGAAAGAGCTGCCACAGCCATCACTTTAGAAGATGTGAATATGGAACCTACTGCTAGATCCCTAGAAGAGGATCTCAAAGAAGCCGAAAAGGAAATTAAGAACCGTCAAAAACGAGACAAGGAAAGACTCATGAAAGAGCTTGGAACCCTAAAAGAATTCGCTGTGAAAGGCACTGACGACGACTGGTCGAATGCTTTAGATGAAGTCAATTTGCAAACGGCTAAAAAAGCTGGTGGGATTATTTCAGTGAAATCCAATCGGTAGGGGGATTAACGAAATTCGCATAATCTTTATTTTCAGGCAAGAAAAATTGGCCAACTTGGATGAAGATTTAGCTAAATTGGAGCCAAAGAAGAAGAAAAAGAAGCGAAAACATGAATAAATATCTTTTTGCTAATTTTTATACTATTGNTGGCCAACTTGGATGAAGATTTAGCTAAATTGGAGCCAAAGAAGAAGAAAAAGAAGCGAAAACATGAATAAATATCTCTTTGCTAATTTTTATACTATTGTTGATTTTTTAAATATATAGTTTATTTTTTATTAGTTTGTTGAATTTTGTGTTATTTGTTGAAAATTTGAATAAATTTTAACATTTATGATTTTATTTATGTTTAAGGTTTACGCCTCTGTTACTTATATTTTTGTGTAATAAATTGCCTGACAAGGGAACGGCGCCCGTTGGTGCGATTTTCCAAAAAGTTATAGATAATTAGAGTATCACGAGATAAATTGAAAAAAGTTTTGCTGATAAAGGACCTTATCGGAGACCTAGGGTCATTTTAGTACTTTTTGGGTTAAAATTGATCCCAAAGAAACCTTCATAACTTTTACCATTAAAAGCTTCTTTGATAATTCTTTTTGCATTTATTAGAGAGTGAAAGGCGAAAATTTTGGTATATTAAATTTGCCGTAGACTTTTGTCTTCATGTATAAAAACGCCTTACAAAAATGACACCATTTTTCGAACGAAAAATCGAACTTTCGGGGGCCTAAGTTTATTTTGTCCGAATCGACTTAAACTATTTCTAGATCAGAAAAGCACCCCCGATTGCCTTATAGCATGCCAGGCCCCGGGGGTCGAAAATAGAAAACCCCATAATCTATACCAAAAACGGCCATAAAGTGTTTCTTGAAAAAATGGCAAATTTTATTCATTTTTATTTAAAATGAAAAATTGGTCATTTTTGGCGAAAAAACATAATGGGGGAACCATTAAGATTTTAAAAAAAATTTCTCTTGAATTCATCTTTTCTAGAATATCAATTATGTTGAGAAGACCGTTGAGTTCGATTACATTGAAACCAGCAGATATCGATCAAATGGACGGCTGTATTGCGATGCGAGTACGTCATGCTATAATAACCGAGGATAATCAACCTGCTAAAACCATAACTGCAACTTCAACCGAGAAAGAAGATATTAAGAAACGTGTGACTGCAATGGAAGAACCTCAGCCTTCATCAAGCAGAGATACTACGAGTAGTTGATCTCATGTGAAAATTTATTTTTTTATGATTGTAAATAAAATTTGATTTTTTTCTTATTTTTGTTGAAAATAACGTTTTTAATCCAAAATATAATTGTTTATGTCATTTTAAAAGTGCAACTTTGAAGTGAGTAGGACTAACTGGTTGGCATGGAGCAAAAAAGAGGTACTAGTTCGGAACAGAAGACCCACTTTTCGAAAAAAATTTTTTTTAAATGACTACCCTAAGGGGTAATTTTATGCGCTGAATTCAAAAATCGCACTCCCGAAGTTTGAAAATGCTTCTTGAGCTCCAAATTAAGATGCGATACGTTAAGTTCACATTTTCCCGCCAACAATATCTTTCTGGGGGTAAATTTATGCGGGAAATCGATTGCGCGCACTCTCGAAGCTTGAAAACGCTTTCCTGACCCTGAATCAAAGAAAAATTGATGTATTATAGCAAAAATTGGTCATCGCTTCAATACACACTCCGATTCATTAAATCAGGGTCAGGGAAGCGTTGGAAATGCGCACAATCGATTCCCCGCATAAAATTAGTCCTAATAGGGTCATTTTTGAAAAACAAATTTTCAGATCGAAAAAAAATGAAAAAATCGCCCAAATTCCGGTTTTTTAATACACGTACTTATATTAGAAAATATACTGTAGCCAAGATATAAATCAACATCTATGAAGAATGGAATATGCTAATTAAAAGTATTTTTGTATCTTAAGCTGTTCTTTGTACGATTACATTCACAGGGTGAGCCACAAGAAAACAAAAAAACCGTACTTTTGCGTTTTTTGGCGAAAAATTTTCAAAAATCGCATGAAAATACCCCCTTATATGTGATTTTGAATAAAAATTTGACAATTTTTCACAAAAAACGCAAAAGTACGGTTTTTTGCTCACCCTGTAATGATCTTGGAATTTTGAAAAAATAATTATTTTTTATTCTTTGATGCAGAAAATTCTCATAAATACTGTAGTACAAAAATAGAAGAAATCGTGTTTTTATGAAATAATTAATAAATGGAATTCATTGCACACTGTCAAATTTAGCGTTGGTTAGCCAAGTTAACGCGGAGGTTGCGTCCTTGGAATTCGGTGTCATTCAATTGGTTGACAGCGTTTTGCGCATCTTGCTCGTTAGCAAACTCGATGAAGCCGAAACCTTTGGCCCGATTGGTCTGTCGGTCGTAGACGATGCGGACTTGAGTCACATTGCCGGCCTAAAAAGGAAAGGTTAGAAAAATTGATAAAAATTTTCGGAGCTATTATGGATCAGGGGGGTCACCCCAAGGTCAAAAATCGAAAAAATTTTAAAAAATGACATATTTAGTGGTAATTTTATGAGAAAAATCGATTGCGCGCATTCCCGAAGCGTGAAAACCTTTGTTTGACCCTTAAGAATTGAAAAATACGTATTTTTACCCATATTTTCACATTTATTGACTTTAAACTTAATTTTTTCGAATTTTTAAGGGTTAAACAAAGGTTTTCACGCTTCGGGAATGCGCGCAATCGATTTTTCGCATAAAATTACCCCTAAATATGCCATTTTAAAAATTTTTTTCGATTTTTTGACCCTGGGGCTGTTGAACTAATTGAATGACCCCTGATCTACGATAACTCCAAATTTTCCATTTTTTACCTGCGAGAAATAGTGGCCAAGATCATCTTCAGTTGCACGGTATGGGAGATTTCCAACTAAATTTGAAAAAATTAGCTCTTTTACTATCCAAAAATTATAAATTTACGACACTTGAGAAAATTTCATGGTAGCCAACCAAAAATTGTTTTTCTACTTGAGACACACCTAGTATTCGGAACCGATTTAAGTACAACCAAAAATTCAAAAATATAAAAAAAATTAGACAACAAAAAATCATTTACGGAACCAAAACCAGGCCTACTCACCTCGATTAAAACCGAGAGCATTTTTCGACAAAAATGTGTGTGGCTTGACACCATGTGTGTGTATTTGTTGTTTGTGCCATTGGCATATTTCCAGAGTTAAGACTGAGCGCTAGTTCGAGTCTTGCTCGAATGAAAATTTTTCATCAAAAACTGTGTGTCGGCGGGACGTGTTTTGCGAAATTTTTCTATCGGCTAGGCTACCCGCCAACCGACTTAAAAACAAACTCAATACCGAAGACAGAAAATCCAGACGACATTTTTATTGAATTTTTGTGAGACAACGGAACAAAAAAATTGTAGTCGGGTAAATGGAACACTTGAGAGAACTAGAGGACAGCAAAAGATCTAAATATTTAAAATTTAAAAAAAAGTAAAACAAACGTTAAAAAAAGACCAGTCTACTTTTGGGGAGTTGATGGCATCAACTCCCCAAAATTTGAACTAGTTCTGTAGGTGCTCGGCAAAAAATGTCATAAAATCACGGAAAGTCATTTTAGGACTTTTTAAAATATTTTGAGATTCCATAAATGATTTTTTAGATAAGATTAGCAAAAAACATTCCACGTTAAAAAATTTATAGAATTTGGAGAAAAAAATGTCCAAAATTGATCGAAAATGACAAATGTTGGACATTTTGATGAAAAAAATTAGCATGTATGCACGGCGTTACCTTTCAAAATTTCCAATTTATCCAAAACTCCTCTAATTCCCAAAAGAAATAAGCA
>OZJO01008324.1:0-16568 GCA_900406225.1 Acrobeloides nanus
GAATCCGTTGAATAAAAACCGGCCTATTCCTTTTAGAAATATGAACGGGTTCATCCTTGACGTTTTGCAAAAGAAAAATTACATTCTATATACACAAGGTGTATTTAAAAAAACCGGAATTTGAATGATTTTTTCATGTTTTTTTCGAGCCGAAATTTTCAATTTTTGACGATTTTTTCAATTTTTGATGATTTTTTCGATTTTTCGATCTTTTCAATTTTTGATTTTTTTGACGATTTTTTAATTTTTGGCGATTTTTTCAAGTTTTGACGAAATTTTTTCAAAAATGAACCCTATTAGGGCTAATTTTATGCGGGGAATCGATTGTGCGCATTTACGAAGCTTGAAAACGCTTCCCACACTCCTGAATCAGGGAATCGGAGTGTGTATATTGAAGCGAATATCGAAAACGTTTAGATTTTTGCCTGAAAATGATCTTTCTAGGGGTAATTTTATGCGGCAAATCGATTTTGAAAATCGAACCGAAAAAATAATTAAACCACGAGATTCCACATAGATGAATCTATAGTTCTGAAAAAAACCGTTACAAAATTGCCATATTCAAAGTCGATTTTCTCAGCAAAGCTAGATCGAATTTTTATGGTCGACCCCTCATTGAAAAGCCTAGAAATAGTGCTCCAAAAATAACACAAAAGAAAATGGAGATCTATTAGTTAAGTTGGTTTTTCGCGACGATCTTTCAAATTTAGTCGTTAAAAAATTAAGACATTGTTGCAAAAATTCAATTTTTTTCTCGCGCTTAAGCCATAAACTTCCATACGGTCAATATAGCATGTTATAGCGCAAGCTTCCAGCTTTTCAATGAGGGGTCAACCATTTTCTGGCGATTTTCCTAGCTCGAGAAAAATATAAAATACTGAGGTGGTGCAAAAATTCGGAAAAAATTGAAAAATCCTGGAGTAGGTAGGTTAGGAAAATTTTTTTAGTCCCTGAAACCATCACTAATCGATTCCCTGGTTGTAAAAGCCCCCTCTTCAGTGACTTGAGGTGAATCCGAGTTGATCTGAGTGTTGTAGATGCGTCAATATGGTAAGAGAGCAGGATTTTTGACCTTTACCCAGTCACTTAAAACGGTTTTTCTCGGGATCATTAGAGTCTTTTGACCTAATTTAAAAAGCAATCGTTAGAGGAATACTTGGGGCACAATCGATTAGATTTTGGTGTAAATCCACCTTATTTTGAATTTTCTACGCCACTTTGAATTTGGGGGTACCTGCCCGATTTTGTACTCCTGTCTTCCTGAGGGTGTATTTCAACCAAAACCCATTCACAATCGATCCAAATCGACTCAAAACGCTTTTTCGGACGCATTTTCACCAAAGTAAAGTAGGTTTAAAAATTTGAGCTCATTAGGGTATGAGCTTTCAGAATAGGCAAAATTTACAGTCGGTCCTACGGGTGTTATAAAACACCCATCTTGACTTTCGAGCCAAGACTTTTTGGAAAGGCTTCCCGCGGTTACATGTGCTATGTTTTTAATATCCTTATGGCGATAAAATAATTCGTGGTACAGTCGGCGCTCGATAAACCGACACCCATCTTTTGGCCATAACTCAACGAGAACTAAGCCATCTTCGGAGATCTTGAGCTTATTTTAAAGCTAGAAGCTTATGCCTTAAAATAGACCCAAGATCTCCGAAAATGGTTTAGTCCTCGTCAAGTTATGGCCAAAAGATGGGTGTCGGTTTATCGAGCGCCGACTATAGTTCAACTAAAACATCAAAAGCATTACAAAACATCCATCACAATTACCTCTGGTTATCACCATCAACCCTGAGGTCTATTGCTATATTATTTTGTTAGTTGAACCCTATTAATATCCTTTCATGTAACCCAAGAAGTTGACCCCTTTGAAGTTATTCCATCAAAGCTTACAGTCAGTCCTACGGGTGTTAAATTTGTTATAAAAAGGTTAAAAAAGAGACTATTCCATAGAATAACCCCCGGCAATCAATAAATGTACAGAGCGATCCTTTTGGTCTGCAACATCAATGTTTTTAGTCGTTCTCGCACCCCCTCTAACGAATTTCTATGCGATTTTTTTAAATTGTAGCTGAACAATGGCCGAATAAGTGTTGATAAAAATTGTCGAAATCCGTTGATCCTAACATTGTCAAAAATTACTTTGAAGTTTTCAAAGTCGATTTTCTTCACCTTAACAAAATGTTAGAAATTTAATTTTTGTATGAAAATACAGAGCTTTAGTCCCTCTAACACATACAAAAAACCGTATATAAAAATTATTTAACAGTGGCGAGTTATTTGACTTTGAAGTTGATAGTTAAAAAATGAGGCAAAAACAAAATGACGCACCCGGGAATTGAACCCTCAATCAACTTCAAAGTCAAATATTTCGCCACTGTTAAATAATTTTTATATACGATTTGTTGTATGTGTTAGAGGGACTAAAGCTCTGAATTTTCATACAAAAATTAAATTTCTAACATTTTGTTAAGGTGAAGAAAATCGACTTTGAAAACTTCAAAGTAATTTTTGACAATGTTAGGATCAACGGATTTCGACAATTTTTATCAACACTTATTCGGCCATTGTTCAGCTACAATTTAAAAAAAATCGCATAGAAATTCGTTAGAGGGGGTGCGAGAACGACTAAAAACATTGATGTTGCATACCAAAATGAACGCTCTGTATCGTTTAAACAAACTATAAGCTCTTTAATTTTAGGCTAAAAATGCAGTGGCTGTGTCCTCTAATAATTTCTTTATTATATATTTATGCTCAAGGTCAAGGGGATGAACAATT
Source organism: Acrobeloides nanus (assembly GCA_900406225.1). Lineage (NCBI taxonomy): Eukaryota > Metazoa > Nematoda > Chromadorea > Rhabditida > Cephalobidae > Acrobeloides > Acrobeloides nanus. The sequence continues at coordinate 2,785 of OZJO01008324.1, forward strand.
CATAGGCCAAGAGGGAGAGGGAGAACCAAATGGAATTTTTGGCCTCAGGAACGTTGTTCGAGGTGATCGATATGCTAGTTATCATTCTGATAGCTATGATAGCTCTGTAAGATTATTAACTAATTTCTTACTTTATAACGTAAAAAAATTTAGGACTCTAGTTCAAGTTCAAGTGAATCAGATGAGTATGGATATAGAGGACATAAGAGACCGAGACATCAATTTTACCGTGATTGTAAGTAATTTTATACCAGGCCACTAGTAGTGGCGTAGTTAGACCCCCATCCTGGAATAGGGACACACATGCGTAACTATGATAAAGGGTGGTAAAATTTTACCAGGGGGATGTTGTAAAGGATTTGAGGAGGAATGTCATACTGAGTTCGAAGGGATGCCGTATGACGGAAATCCCGGGTTAAAAAGTGATACTGTATAGCTAGAAATTTCATCAATCTTAATGGTCCCCATCATGATTTTTCACCAAAATTCTTCATTTTTTCAAGAAAAGGGCTATAAATTTTAATATATCACTTTTAGTTGATCTAATCTTCCCATCTCACAACAGCCGAGATCCTCCACTCTACCCACGAGGCAGAAACAATGGTTACGGCCGTCGAGGCCATGGCACTGGTAATTCATATGGCGGTTCAAATTACGAAGTCAAAAACTATGACAACAACGGATATGGCGACAAGGATGGTTATTCGGATAATAAAGATAACTATTCGGATAATAAATATAGTGATGAATCCGATGACTCGAGTGTTGACATCTCCGACGATTCGACTGCTGAAGCGAGCTCTAGTGAAGAAGTTCGAACGGTAGGAGGCAGAACTGGATCGGCTAGGGCTGGTGCAGCGAGGACAATGGGTGCAACGAGGAAAAGTCAAACTGGAGCGAAAAGAGCTCCAGCTCAAACAGAAGCAAAGACGCAAGGAGGTCAAACTGAAACAAAGACGGAAGAAGGTCAAACTGGAACAGGAACTAAAGTAAAGCAAACTCCAAAAGAAGCGAAGGCAGCTAAAGCTCAAAAAGGAGCGAAGACAGCTAAAGCTCCAAAAACAGAGAAGGCAGGTAAAACTCCAAAAACAGAGAAGGCAGGTAAAACTCCAAAAACAGAGAAGGCAGGTAAAACTCCAAAGACAGAGAAGGCAGGTAAAACTCCAAAGACAGAGAAGGCAGGTAAAACTCCAAAGACAGAGAAGGCAGGTAAAACTCCAAAAACAGAGAAGGCAGGTAAAACTCCAAAAACAGAGAAGGCAGGTAAAACTCCAAAAGACAGTAAAGTGCAAGGCAAAGCTGCAAAACAAGGCGCCAAGCAAGGCGTCCAAGTACAAGACGTCCAAGAACAAACAACAACCCAGCAGACAACAACAACAGCAGCAGCACAACCAAGCGCCAAACTGCAAGGCGCCCAAATACAAGGCGCCCAAGAACAAACAACAACCCAGCAGACAACAACAACAACAGCAGCAGCAGCACAACCAAGTGCCAAAGTGCAAGGCGTTAAACAGCAAGGTGTCAAACAGCAAGGTGTCAAACAGCAAGGCGTTAAACTTCAAGCTCCCCAACAAGAAACAACCACCCCGCAACCAACTACGACCGAGACACCAACAACAACAACAACTACTACTACGACCCAGACACCACCACCAACCCAACCACCAGCAAAAACAGACAGCAAAAAGGGCAGCAAAAAATAATTTTGAGACGATAAATTTTTCAACCTTTTATTTTGTAATGTTGACAATAAAATTTTTTATTTAAATCTCGATAAAAAATGAACTTATTTTTGTTTGAGTGTAATAAACAAACTGGACACAAACTCAGTTCAAAAAAATCGATTAAAAACTTATCAAGAAAATCAATGTTTACACGCATTCCTCTTTAAGTGTTTTTTTGTTGATAATGGAACTGTTAGTCGTAGTAAGCAAATTATTACTATTACGTAGAGTCTATCTACTTATTACTTTTATGATACATTAATATATTCATCTAGTTTAATTTTTTACTATAAAAATTTTGTATAAAAATGAAGTTATGGTACTTGTCATTGTTTGTCTTGCTGTTAATTTATAAATCTTTTGGTGAAGAAGGGGTAGTTTTGAATGAAGATAGTGTAAGAAATTTTAGCTATAGGCATTTTCTGTCAGGGGAAAAAAGTTATAGTTCGTTTCCATCCCTAAAAGAAAAAAGTCCTACCTCGATGACCAAGTGGTTCAAGGCGCGCGCAACATTTAGATTTACCAAAATGGTCTCAGGATCGAGCCGTGGCGGGTTCGAATCCCGATTGGGGCCAAAAAATTTTTGAATCTCGATTGGGGCTAAAAATTTTTATGATTATAACAGTGAAACAAGAAATTGCCGTCAGATGATCTCGAACCTGAGACCATCGGAGTCAAGCCAAATGTGCGCGCCCTGGACCACTTGGTCATCAAGGTCGAACTTTTTCTTTTATGAGCGGAAACGGACTATATCACTCATGGTGAAGTGGCACGATCCTCTCTTTGCATTCAAATCAGTGATGGCCCGAACCGAAAAAATCGCTCGTTTTTGGTCCTACCCAAAAAATTTTTTGCGGTTCCGGTTCCACATCAGAAGCCGGTAACGGACCATCACTGATTCAAATGATCGAGAGTTTATCCCGTTAGGGTTAGATTTTTATTTAATCAAACAAAGTTGCTTAAGGAAACCCTCTGTAAAATTGGTCGTAGAATTTTTGCCTTTCATTTTTTCCTTGTAATACTATCCACTGAACTATACGGTCGAGAGTTCGATCCCGACATGAGGAAAAGCTTTTTGCACTATGCATTTTGTGCCTGGGTGTTTTAGCTTGTAGACGCAGTAGAGTCGCAAAAAATTATGTCAGCCGTATATTTTAGGAGGCTCTGGTAGTCGAAGACGAAAATATCAAAAAGACACATACGACTAAAGAAGCTATAGATGATATTGACGTTCATCACGAACTTGATCACAAGCATCAAAAACACGATATAAAGAAACCTGCCAAAACTATAAGAAGAACGGAAAGCAATGAAGAAAAAGTTAAATTAAATGATAAAAAGCCCACTAAATCATCCGGTAAGAGGTCCATTTCGTCCAGATACGTCCAGGTTCGTTCAGATCCGCCCAGATCCAGGACCTTCTAGATACATCAAGGCTAAAAAAGAGGCAAAACTAAAATATATAAAGTGTTTTAGAGGCTAAAATAGAGATATGCAAAAATTTTCATGGAATTTAGACGGCGCCGGACTGTTTGGGGACGGACATTTGGGGATGTGACATTTGGGGACGGACATTTGGGGATGGACTTTTGGGGACGGATTTTTGGGGATGTGACATTTGGGGACGAAGAAACATATGATGAAGGCAAAATAATTTCAGAATGAAAAATATGAGACATTTAAAGCTTTCTGTATACATTTAAACCGTTTCTGTATGTATAATAAAATTGTATTTTTAAAAAAACCTAAATTTCGTCCCCAAATGTCACATCCCCAAAAATCCGTCCTCAAATGTCCATTAAATGTCACATCCCCAAATGTCCGTCCCCAAATGTCACATCCCCAAATGTCCGTCCCCAAATGTCACATCCCCAAATGTCCGTCCCCAAACAGTCTGGCGCCATTTATTTATTGTGATATTTGGGGTCGATTGTTGTACTTGACAAGTGATTAGTCACAAGCNAAATGTCACATCCCCAAATGTCCGTCCCCAAATGTCACATCCCCAAATGTCCGTCCCCAAACAGTCTGGCGCCATTTAGACAATTTTAAATATGGCGCGGGATTCGAACCTGAGACTCATAAATGCAAACCCTGGCACATTGACCACTCGGCCATGTGAATCATTAGCATATTTATACAACTCGTTTTACATATCTCGTTGAGTCGAATGGTTTTTAAAATTTCGAAATGCCTCCAATTTTTGCTCAAAAAACCGCCGTGGATCCATCAATAACCATCAAGGTTCGTCCACGCCCGTCCAGGTCCGCACAAGTCCGTCCAACTCATTCCAATTCCGTCTAAGTCTATCTGCGAGACTTAGACCTCTGATAGTTCAATCGGGAACCTCCGTGTTAAAAATTCTTTTTAGAAAAAGTAGTCGTTCAAGAAGTTAAAAAGGTGCAAAAAATAAAAGATGACAAAACTCAAAAAGAAGAAGTCGTTCAAGAAGTCAAAAAGGTGTCAAAAATAAAAGATGACAAAACTCAAAAAGAAGAAAAAAACATAAAAAAGGACCAACCTATACATAAAGAAAATGAACAAAATCCGATCAATAAAACCGAATATATTGAACAAGAAGCTCATTGGAAAGGCAAGAAACCAAAAGAAACAATTGAAAAGATCCCAATAAAGCATGGCAAGCATGGTAAGTTAAAGAAAGAAATCGTTGATAAGATCCATCACAAAGAAAATGGTACGGCTAAAGATAAAAATAAAGATAAAGAAAAGGAGACAAAATTCAGGAAAGATGAAAAAGATGAGAAAAAGCACAAAGATCTCAAAGAGCAAGATCTCAAAGATAAGAAGCACAAAAATAAGAAGGATAAGAAACGTCATAAAGATGAATTTTAGGATATGTAAATTAGCATTTTTCAAGTTGTTATTTTTCATGTATCGCCTAGTCATAAAAATTTTAAGATAAAATAAAAGCTTTAAACCAATTTGACAGGTTTTCTTACAAGGAAATGTTTTCAGTTGTCACTACGAAACCTATATTGAAACTTAGCTCAAAAGATTAGGCTTAAGCTTAAGCCTAAGCCTAGGCTTGGGCTTAGGCTTAAGCCTAAGTTTAGGCTTGGGCTTAAGCTTACAAAGAAACATTTTCAGTTGTTAGTACGAAACCTATATTGAAACTTAACTCAAAAGATTCGTCATGGTCGACTTTATTTTTGAAATGATGAAATTTTCTGATATTGAACACTCCTAGTGGATCAAACAGCCTCAGTTTTGCAATCTAAAGGTTGCAATCTGGCAACCCTATCTATAATGGTCATTTTTAGAAAAAAATTTCCTGATACCAAAAATAACAAAAGTGGAATTTTTGTGCTACTTCTTTTTTGTATTTCCATGAACTTTTTTCAAATTATAAATTTTTTTTATCAAATAAAGAAAATGTTTTTTGAAGAGCCATTGAGCTGAAAATCCAATTATGCTCATCCGCGTACCATCGAGTGGATTTCACGTTGTGTGCATTGTACAACAATAGACTAAACTGGATCCGTTACGCTCTGTTTCATTGATCCAAAAAATATTATCCTATATAGACTCTGAGGTAACGGATGTCAAATTTTTATGCAAGACAGCGTCTCAATTTTGAAATCACTTTTTTATGTACGTTGTCGCTAATGGAGACACCAGCGACAATTATTATATTTTGAAATTTTGTTCCAAATTTGTTTATGAACTTTTGTCTAGTATTTCTTGTTAAAGTTTTAGATAAAAATGGAGTTGAAAATTGCTTTGTTAGTCTTTCTCTTAATTTCACTAATAAGTATAATTTTGGCGGTTGATCAAACTGACTTGAAAACTGATGAGGAAACAACTTTAATAGTGGATAAACCTATTGTTCCACAAGTGTTTGTAAATGGAATAAGTCAAGTATGTAAATTTTACAATTTTAGTTTTTGTGACATTTATCGCCAAAAGAAAAAAGTTCACTACCAATGACAAAGAAGCAAGTGACAGAAAATTCATCTTGAGAGTTTGATCATGGGTTCAGTGGCGTAGCATGGGAGGGGACGGAGTCTGAGGGTCCGTTTATGCCCCAAAATCAGAGAAATGAATAAATTTGCCTAATAGTTTCCTTATGTTTTTTCCAAAACTTTTGAAAATACAGGGTGTTTCAGCGAATTAGCGGGATTTAAAAATTTAATATCTTTTGATAAAAAAAAGATTTTTTAATGCGGATTTTTGTAAAATGTTTATAAACCGTGGGGTTTTCATACCCATTCAAAAAAACTAAAAAATTTGATTTTACGGCAAAAAAATTTAGTCGCTAGTGGGATTCGAACTTGCACGTTCATAGTCAAAAACCGTGAACACTACCACTCAGCCATCGTGACAAGCTGTTTGGGAAAAACTTTTTTACGTTATATTCTATCAATTTTAAACCACAATTATTATTTTTTTGAATGCAAACATTTGATTTTAAATTAACAGGTATTTTTCGTACAATTATTTTTCGTACGGACTTTTCGTACAAATACAAGGGGGAGGGGGCAAAAGTCCTCGCGTAAGGGGCGGTATATCCTCGCATAAATTGCTCCTTAGGCGAGGACTTTTCGCCCCCTTGGCGAGTAATTTTGCCCCTCCCCCTTTGTATTTGTACGAAAAGTACTTGTACGAATAGTTCGTACGAAAAGTACCTGTACGAAAAGTTCGTACGAAAAATATTTGTACGAAAAGTACCTGTACGAAAAGTACCGTACGAAAAGTATTCGCCCCCCCCCTTTTGTATTTGTACGAAAAGTACCTGTACGAAAAATAATTGTACGAAAAGTACCGTACGAAAAGTACCTGTACGAAAAGTTCGTACGAAAAGTACCGTACGCAAACAATTGTACGAAAAGTGATACTGCCTGAATGTGCAAGTTCGAATCCCACCGGCGATCAAATGTTTTTACCGTTAAATTTTTAAATTTTTTTGAATGGACATGAAAACTCCACGGTTTCTAAGCATTGTGCAAAAATCTGCATTAAAAAACCTCTTTTTTATCGAAAGATATTGAATTTTTAAATCTCGCTAATTTGCTGAAACACCTTATTGCCCCCCCTCGCTATGTACCTGGCCTCGACCCATTCGGCCCAGCCCGGGTAGAGGACCGGCTTTTCCTCCTCTAACTATGCCTATAGTGGATAGTTGAACTACCTTGTTTTTAAATAACTTTTGAGTTTTTTAATACAATTTTGCGAAATTTATCAATTTAAAATATGACGCTGCACTTTTATTTCCTATCAAACACTTTTTGACATGATTTGGAAAAATTCAATTCTATATGTTTAGGACAAATTGCCGCGTTACAAAAGAACTTTACTTGAAAAATCCAATGCTGCACCAAAATCCGATGCTCAAGAGCATGTTCATAAAGGAAATGTCGAAGAAATTTGGTGATAAAATTTCAAATTTTGTCCATTTTTGTAAATTTTGAAACATTTTTGATACTCATTTATTTTAAATTTTAACAAAAAAATAAATTTTTTAATTAGAATTTGCGCATTTTGAGCATTTGCTTGCGTTGCATCATCATACGGCGAGAACCGTCTTCATAATCACTCGGACCTTGATATTCTTGACCTTGGTTCGGATTATAGGTGTTCATGGGAGGAGGGACACCATGCATATAACCACGATTGTTGTTCGTTGACCATGATTGTTGTTGTTGACCATATCCACCATTTTCATAATCCATGGAACCAGATGACATCGGATCATCATAGCTAGGTGAAGACATTGATCCATCCCCACCACCCATTGACATTGATCCATACCCACCACCCATGCTTGAATATCCACCCATTGACATTGATCCATCCCCACCACCCATGCCTGAATCAGGGTAGTTTGAATTGTCGTTGTAGTTGTTGGTGTAGTCAGAGGGGTATGACATTTTCATCATGGGCTTCATCGGAAGTGGGATATAGGAATGGTACATTGGATGGTTATTGGGTTGATTGGCGTAGGTGTTAGTGTAATCAGATGGAGAAAGTGCCATTTTCATCATAGGGTGCATTTCAGGGTAAGATCGGTACATTGGATGGTTATTTGGTTGATTGGAGTAAGTATTTGTGTAGTCAGATGGTGAAAGTGCCATTTTCATCATTGGAAGTTGAGTCCCGCGGAAAGGGGTGTAACTTCGCCGGTTATCTAAAATTGAATTAATTTATTTAGACAATGTTAAAGTTTGACAAAATTTCACAAACATGCGTGTTCTAGTGTTTTGGTATTTTGCGCGGTTCAAGTTCTAATCCTGGCTAAATACGACTCCGACCAGGATACAACTCTTGGTCGATACGGCTAGTAGGATCACCATCTTTGCACGAACGGGATTTTTCGAATTCACAATTTCTGTGCGGGATTTGGAGTTTGAGTTGGCTAGTTGTTCTACTTGAGGGCATACATGCACAGTAGGGGAAGGAGAGAGAGACCATGGAGGATGGATGGATGAATGACCAAGGGGGGGGGCAACTTTTTTGTAGTCCCAGTTCCACCCAAAAAATTTTTCGGTTCAGTTTTTCGGGCCATTGTCAAAATTTTTGCGTCCCAGTTCCGGTTCTTGGAACTGAAAACGTGCCATCTCTGATTTTTTCTTTGAGCACAGATGAAAAAAACTTACTAGATTGACCACCATTATAAGTGTTGCTAGTCTCCATAGGTGCTGTGTTAGATCTAACCATAGCTGGGTTGAAGGCCAATGCAGCACCCAAAATAGCAAGAATGATCAAGCTCTTCATTTTTAAGTAAACTAAAACTTATTATTTAAAAAACCAGTCTACTTTTGGGAAGTTGATTCCATGTGAAAGAGCCGTAAAAGCAAAAAATGCTCCACATTTTGTGCTCTTTCACATGAAATCAACTCCCAAAAGTAGACTGGTCTTTTAGTAACAAAGATAAAGGGTGTGTCAAGTGGATTTGGGACCCAAAATGTATTGTTTCTAAAAATGATCTCTCTGGGGTAATTTTTTGTGATGAATCAATTGCGCGCGTTACCGAACCCTAAAAACGCTTCCCTTACTCTGATTCAGGGAAAAATTGAGTTTTTGAAGCGAAAATTGTCATTTTTCGCATTTTAAAAACCCAATTTCTTCACTAAATCAGGGCTAGGGAAGCATTTTCAGATTTCTCATTTTCATTCCCCCCATAAACTTACACCTAGAAACATAAAATTACCCTTAGAAAAATAAATTTCCAGGTCCCAAAAATCCACTCTTTTTGGTACACCCTGTAAAACTAATTGGCAACCTAATAAAATTAAGCTATCAAAATTCTGATACGATAGCTTAAAAATTGACTTTCAATCTCTTCTTTTATAAACTTCAAACTTTTACCTTTCTTTCTGAAAAGCGTCAATCATGCTTATATAATCGCCCAATTTATTTACATTAGCTAACTTGAACTCCGATTAATCCCATAGAAGCAAACAAAATGTATACCTATCATTTCCAACTTGAATAAATGACTTATGCAAGAAATTTTCTAGCATTTGATCATCATGCGTCACAAGGATAACAAAACTTATCCACCAAAAATCAAATTAAGTGCAAAATTGCTATTATAATAGAAATCTTTATTAAGTCTGATTTTTAGACACAAAGAGTTCAAATAAATCAAATTCGATTTCTTTTGGATGAAATATTTCATCAAGTATAGACTCTCCTGTTATAGCGACATAACACAAATACATAAGGCATTGCATTAGAAAAACGGCAATTGAGCAGCAAGTTACGAGTAAAATTAATTTTAAGACATGCTTGCATTCAGTACATATAGAAGGACTTGTTCGAAAATCATCGGAAAATCTTCTTGGGTTGCGTCGAAATGGGACCTAAAAGTTGATATAGATTGTTTTATTGATAGTCACATGATTAATGGTGTAGTGATGGGGCAATGGTATAGCTATAGGGGAGTGGGGTGGACTTCAGGCGGCGTAATTTTAATCAAAATGGGGGGGGGGGATTTGGACTTTTTTTCAAAAATCTTCATTTTTCATCCCGGAAATTTTAAAAAATTTCAGATTTGAGGGAAAGATTCCCCCAAATCTGAACTGCAGGTCTGTAGACTCTCCTAAAAAAATTCGAGAATTGAATAAATTTACCTAATGGTCCATTTAAATTTTTGCCAAAAGTTGATTTTTCAATAAAATTTCGTATTTTCAACAAAAAATGTTCATTTTTTTCCATCGCGTTCTCCATAGTCGAAAACTCCCGAGTAGTAAAAATTAGCCGATTTGAAGGCATTTTTGAAATTCGCATATTTTTCAATTTTTTAGGGCGTACTCCAAATTTTGGAGCTACTGAAATTTGGGGGCCCACTTAAAGGACCAGTCAGTAAGTTACAATCATGTAAAAAAAATTATATATTCAGAAAGATCATGAAAAATGGAGCATTTTTTGTTTTTATGGCATGTTTTGAATCGTTGTAGTTTTCGAGGCAATTGCGTTTGAAATTTTGAATTTGTTACAAGCTCTTCGTTGTAATACACAAACTTTTTAAAATTTTTTGCGGAAAATCGATTTTTAAAATTTTCATAAAATGAACATTATATCAATTTTTTATAGCTAAATGAGACGAACAAAATGACACCAAAATTATCCAATTATAGCATTGTTTTGGGTTATTTAAACGAAAACATGAATCAAAATTTTCGTTTCAATAACCCAAAACAATGTTCAAATTGAATAATTTTGGTGTCATTTTGTTCGTCTCATTTAGCTATAAAAAATTGCTACAATGTTCATTTTATGAAAATTTAAAAAATTGATGCAAAAATCGATTTTTTCCGCAAAAAATTCAAAAAAGTTTGTGTATTACAACGAAGAGCTTGTACACAAATTCAAATTTCAAACGCAATTATCTCGAAAACTACAACGACTCAGAACATGCCGTAAAAACAAAAAATGCTCCATTTTTTATGATCTTTCCGAATATCATTTTTTCATATGATCTTAACTTACTGGACTGGTCCTTTAAGACAGATTGACTGAAGGTTTTCGAAGATGAAGGTACCAAGCAAAAAAGTCATAGTCTCAGATTTTTTTCAATTGTTGCCTAAAAGTAAGTTGGCGATTTTTTGAAATTGGTTTAGAATTTGAATTCCTGCCAAAACCCTGATTTTCAATTTTGGCGGGAATTCAAATTCTAAACCAATTTCAAAAAATCGCCAACTTCAAACGTGATTATCTCGACAACGATAACGATTCAGAATTTACTGTAAAAACAAAAAATGCTCCATTTTTCATGAATTTTCCGAATATATATAAATTATGGCAAATCTCACTAATCTAAAGAATTTTCATCCTCGGAATGACCAATTTCATAAGGCCATATCTCAAAAACAGGTACCTGAATTTTTTAAATTTTTTATTTATTTATTAATACTGGTATTCTTCTCGCTAAATCAGCTTTCAAACCTCAGGGCTGAATTAACGTCGATTTTCTAGAGCCGTTTTTGTGTAAAATTGGAGCCTGTACAAAGCTACCAAAATTTCAATAAAATCGTCATATCTCGTTGGAAGTATGTCGGATCAAAAAGTGATGTTTCTACTCGATGTAGTNAACTTTGAAGAACCATATCTCCGGATACGAAAAAGTTTTGGATTTTTGGAAGACAGATTTGTTATATTGGGGTCATATAGTTACTTTTAGGCAACAATTGAAAAAAATCTGAGACTATGACTTTTTTGCTTGGTACTTTCATTTTCAGATTTATTCAAAAACCTTCAGACAATCTGTCTTAAGGATGCGTTATTACATCCCTACTCTTGCAATATCGAACCTGGTTGTCTCAACGCTGATTAACTTGCCAAATCAGACGGTCGCTTTCACTATCCACTGCGCTATATAGTCGACAGTTTTTATGCCATGCGGGAGAAGAGGCGAAGGGGAGGGGAAGAAGAGGGTAAGGGAGAGTGGAGGGGAGAAGTAAGAAAAGGGAAAGAAGATGGAAAGACGAACTGGAAGGGGATGAAGCAAAAGAGTATGGTACTTTATATATTTTTGGTTGGCCATCGCACGTCCACAACATAGTTTTTAAAAACACCTACTCTACTCGATGTAGTATTCTGATTAGGATATAATTTTGTTATAGATTCTTCACTAATCCTATGATTTTCCCATCGAACTTTTTTCCTAGTAGAACTTCTATTCGGGGCATGAATAGATGACTTTTCCGAACCATGACTGAAACTTGACTCCTGTGTGGATGTTGATGGTGTATTTAGCTCATTAATTTCGACAACCACATGAAAAGAAGCTTCTTTTTCATTGACTTCTGAAGGTTCATTGATTATTATGCTAGGTGGTGGGCAGTTAAAAGTAGAAGGTAATTCATGTTGCATATTTTGAGCGTAAAAATTTAAATGTGCAACAAAAAGAATAAGGCAAGAATCAATAAATTTTCATTAATGCCAATAGTTTCGACATTTCGAAAAAAGAAAGCAGATGTCAAATAGCTAAAATAAGAAAATTTGTCTTTAGACACCAGTGTTAGAAATATTAATTATGTATGTACATTTTCAGCAAAAAGAAAAATTTATCACGCATGGTACAAAAAAAAATTTATTTTGAGTGGAGAGGGTTAGATCTCCGTAGGTCGAATTTTGTTTTTTTAGTTTAAAAAAGTTGAAAAAGTAAACCCGCCTTAAAATTTCATGAAAAAATTTTGCCTACCATTATTTTTGTCTCATTGAGCTGAGAAAAATGCTATATTTACTTTTTTCTAGATGCTCAAGAAATTCAAATTATTTTCTTGTCAATAAGCAAATTTTGATTAAATCAGGGACTTGAAATCTAGGAAAATGTTTTCGTTGTAATACACAGACAAAAATTCACACGCAAATATCTCAAAAAATAAAACGATTCAGAGGGTGCCGTGCTACATTGTTCATGAATTTTTCGAGTATATACAAATTATGGCAACTTTTTTCCGAGTGACCCTGTATTTTTTTCCTTAGTTTCTTCGGCTTAGGCTAGACTTAAGCTTAGGCTAGACTTAGGACTAGGCTTAAGCTAGGCTTAAACAGTTCTATCTTATGTTTACTTGAAAGTGGAGGACAAATTTTATAATGATGAAATGATGTCAAACGTTTTCTTATTGGACCCCAATGCTCATTAGTTTGATGAACCAACTATTTACCAAAATTTGGCCCCATTGGGGCCAAATTCAGAGCAAGAATCTTCTCAGGGTCAACTCTCCCCCAATTAATATTAATAAGGATTTTCTTCATAACAGAATTTTTTTCACAAAGTGTGATGTTCTACGAAGTTGTTCTTGAGATCACGACGAACAACTTTGTAGAACATCACTCTTTGTGAGAAAATTTCTATTATGAAAAAAATCTTTATGAAAATTAATGAGGGGCAGGTTATTTGGATTCACCCTGTAAAAAACATCAAAAATTATACACGAAAGTTATATAAAACATCTCTTATTATAAACAAGTGGGTCTGATATCGAAAGAGCAACCTTGTTTCAGTTAGAAACACTAATCAAATCAAGCCAAATGTGAATCTGAGCCATCTTGCTTGTTAATTTGAGAAGAGTGCAAAAAGGCTTAAAAACTAATCTACATAAAACAAAACGTATTTGATATCACTCCGATTACCGACTGAAATTTTTGCCCATTTTACTATTTCCAGCTATGCTGATTACGAATACGCTAAAATAAAAAAATTTTACTAAACGAAATTTTGAGCTAGTGGCCTCTGAACTTTGTACCATGTTGATAATTGGATGTCGTTAGTAATATGGGCATATCTCCTCGTAGGAATTGAATTGGGAGATGGTTGACCGCTCAAGTGAAAGTTGGTGATCTACCCTACATATATTGTATAAACACCTATAGAAAGTTTTCGCTTTAATAAAAAACTTTTGAGCCTATCTTTGAAAAAACTCCGGTTTTTTTACCTGGTTTTTTGACAAAGATCGGCATTTTAAGCCGTGTTGCAGGGCGTTTCATAAGAAATGACATCACAATCCGTATAGCCCAAATTCCCAGGATAATTTTTATATATTGGGTTTGGTATGTTTGTACACAAATTTACTAGCTACAAGCCAATTTATG
>OZJO01008340.1:0-37816 GCA_900406225.1 Acrobeloides nanus
AGTAAGTTATGAGTTTTCTACAAATCAACACCTCATGATGTTTTATTCTTCCCTCCGACTGGTCCCTCTCAAACATGCCACCCGAGGCCGTAGCTATATTAGAGCGCTCGGAAATTAATATTGAAATTCACACAAGTATTGGACGGTTGATTTCGTTTAGATTCAGAGACTGCATACTCACTTTGAATTTTATCAAGGATCGATTCTATTAGAAGAAGAAGTCTCACATAAATTTTAATCTCGACTCAGTTGATTGGCGGAATTTTTTCGGGGAACCTCAAGCGGTTGGTGCATATTTTAGGCGCGGCGCCAGCGCCCCTGGAGCCACCCCCTTAGCTGGCAAAATAAAACCTTTCCCCCTTATAGCGCATAAAATTTTTTGATGAAAAACGTTTTCTTAAGCTGAAAATGCTCAAAAAATTTCGATTGTCGATCGAAATTTCGGCCCAGGCATCACCTGAACAAGTACATATTTGCGCCAGATATATTAAAAAATGCTATTTTCGGCCGCAAATGTCTGGGCTGCAAATGTCCGGCCGCAAAATCCGGAATGCAAATGTCTCGGCCACAAAAAGCGTGAAGTGTCCCACCGCCAAAAATGGCCATTTTCGGTATCGAAATCGTCGATATATACCGATTTCGGTATACCGACAACCCTGCCTTCCACAACCCTATTTCGGTTAGGCGACATTTGAGACCGGATTTTTGAGGCCCGACAATGGAGGCTTGGCGATGCTTCGACTTTTGCTCAGATATTTGAGGTTTTTTTAAAGAGGGAGTAACCTTTACGACCGGTTCTCGACGGATGTATTTTAAACTTCAAAGTTTTATATCTCAACAATCATAAAAGATGTTTGGACGGGATCTTTTTTTAAAATATTCTTCCCGATGAGTAGAATATTTTTTAAAAAGATCCCGTCCAAAAATCTTATATGATTGTTGAGAGATCTCCTTGAAATTTAAAATGCACCCGTCGAAATCCGGCCGTAAAGGTTATTCCTCTTTAAGTTGATTAAATTTAAAATAACTAAAATTTGTCTTAAATCATCAAAAGTTGGGCCTCAAATGTTGGGACCTCAAAAGCTGGTCTCAATGTCGTCTAACCCTATTTCATATGTGATAAGTTTTTTTAGTATTTTGGTATAACTGGACCTATTATTAATTTTTCTTCTTATGTGATCAATTATGGAGCTTCATTAAATGGATGCTTAAGTGCAGTAATTTATTTGTCAACACATTATGAATTTAAAGAATCTTCGAAGCGGTTTATTTATGGTATTTTTGGGAAATCTATTAATACTATTGTAAAATCGATAGCTCTGAAAACGATGGTTGTATCAAATAGAAAAACAAGTGATCAAATATTACACAGCCCACAACCTCTCTTTGTGAGGTTACGCTCCGCACTCTGACAAAAATTTGCGAAATAAATCTCTAAAATCAAATTTAATATAAAAAAACAGGAAACAGAGAGCATTTGGAATCATACATGCACAAGCTTACGACATGTAGTAGTATCCGGAAAAAATTTGAAAAATATGTAGTATTGGCTAAAAATATGTCGTTTGGAAAAGTGACGGCTAATACTACATAGTTCTTCTAAAAATACATAGCATACACGGGCAAAGGGGTACTGTACCCCCTAATTCGTCGTATCGGGGGGGGGGGGGGAGGAATTAATGGATCAATCGAAAACAAATTCGTTTTTTTCTAAAATCACAGGATTAAATAATTTTTCGCCTGTCGACGTTTTTTTTGGTCGACAGTAACCTTTGCCCATGTATGATATGTAGTATTGAAAATTTTGACGTAAGACCTTGTGCATGTGTGTTTGGAATGCCCAAATGGAAGATGTAAACTTTTTTATGCTGTCAATTGTTTGGCTTGTTGACATGGTATCGTAATTTTTGAAATTTTCGGGAGAAGAATCATTTGAAACAGTTGAAATTATGAGATTTATAAATTTTAAAAATCATTAATTTTTCTAATTAATCTTCTTATATATATAAAACGTGTAATGTGTGTCCGGACTAACTTTTGAAGGTGCGATCCAAACCCTTAACATGATACGTCATCGTGATCAGGGCAAAATTCTAAGATGTTTAACACTACTTGTGTGAAATTTGGTGAAAAAATTTTTTACGATTTTTTATCCTTTGGGGATTAAGGTGAAAAAATTGAAATTTCAAAAATTTCTCCAAATCGGCTGATTTTTTGGTCGGGGTTTTCGGGCATGGGGAACACGAATCCGATAGAATTTTTTGATTTTGAGCACAAGGAAAATTAGAAAATCGAAAAATTGTAATTTTCACTTTAGAAACATGATATCTGTAGGTACATACGGAATTTTCGTATGTTCCTATAGATACATACGAATTAGAATATTTTTATTTATGAACCTCTCGGAGATTTCCTACTTCTTCCTCTACGAGCGCGTTAGCGCTCAGCTCCTGGTACTAAAATAAAAATTGTTAATAAAAATAAATATTTTTTTAAACACAATTATGTGCGTTTTTAACAAGAATCTGCTGTCGCAATCATTTGGAAATAGGTGGTCCAAACAGCGGCATTATTGATACAAATGGTGCCACCGCCACGAACAAATTGGGATGTCTAAATGTGCGTTTTTATAGTTTTAATATTGTGACTAAAAGAAGTTTTTTTACTTTTTTCGATTTTTTCACACAAAAAATTATAGTCCCACACAGTAGCGGAGCCAGGATTTGGTTTTAGGGGTAAAACCCTCATTTTTCTTAAGACATTTTTCGAATTTTGGCCAAAAATCCATTTTTCTTAAGAAATTTTATATTTTGGTGGAAAGAAGACTTCTGGCCCCACTGACCACTCCTCTGGTCCCACAAATCATCGTACCCATTTGTGTCTAGGATTTTATTTTGACTCATTTCTCTCCTTATACGATAATATGAAAGAGTGATAAAATTTTTCCCTTTACTTTTTGCAAAAAATTACAAAATTCATAAAAGAGTTGAAAAAATTTTCCTTTGGTCGATTTTTTAGGGGAACATGACTAGTCAGATTTATATAATTCAAATTTACCATGCGATTTATGTCTCCAATACAAGTATAAGGTGCACTAGCTTGAGTAGAAATGCCAACTTTTGAGTGATCTTTGGTATATTTAAACGTTGTTGAAGTGCCGACCTAAAATCGATAAATTAAGTAAAGTAATCTTAAATTTTACCTTCATATCCTCAACATTTTGAACCCCATATTTCAAAGAACAATTTTGAGGAATTTCATCACCCCGTCGCCATGTTTCCACATCTAATGGGGTTTTCAAAGTCGGTGCTACGAGCGAAGCATAAAGATCTAAAAAATGTATTTTGTGACAGGAGTTAAATTTTACTCATCTTTGAGGCCTAGCCAGTGAAAAAGAAGGTGTTGCCGCCCCACCGCTACCGAAAATTACCTACCCTGGATGGTACCTAACACTCAAAACCACCCAGAGTGTTTTTGGGTGTGTGCATATATACTGGATAAAACGAGTCCATACAATTCCTTTTGAGCTATTTAAAACTTTTTTACCTTGATTAAAATCAGCACTTTTGGCAAAAGATTTGAAAGTTGTACCACCAGCTGTTGTTAAATCCAAGGTGCTGCTATATGGAGCGCCAGATTTGTATTGACCACCGATTACTTTCGCCAAATCCGGGTTATCAGCAGCCATTGAAGTCGGCAAGTTGGACGAATAAATCTGAGGGTGATTATAATAAAGTTGGGTGCCAATTTTTGAAAGTTCGCTATATTTAAAAGACATGCACAACATGGATTGAGCATAGATCATTCCATTATCTGGATATACATAAGAGTCGGATAATGGGAATTTGGGGACACTATGGACAAGCCAATATCCAGCATCGTTGTCGAAAAATACCACTCCTTAAATTTTATGCTTTAAACATTTTTGTTCTACAAACTATGTGTATTTTGCTATAACTAAAGGTTAAATATGTGAATTTTGCTGGCAAAACATTAAAAAATTAGCAATTTGGTATATTCCCAAAAAAAGATATTTTTTGAGTATACCGTATTTACTCTAATAAAAGCACCCCCTAACTTCCAACTTCTAAGCTCACTAAAAGAAATTCTACAAGTTTTCATGGAAAGTGATGTTCACAAAATTTGTAAAGAAGGGTATGCTCTACAACTTTAGTGAACATCACTTTTCATGGAAACCTGTAGATTTTCTTTTAGAGAGCTTAGAAGTTGGAAGTTAGGGGTGTTTCTATTAGAGTAAATACGGTATATTGGATTGATCCAAAATTTCTGCGACTTTACACATGAATTTAAGACCCAAAATTTTTCTAAAAATGAACCATATAGGGATAATTTTGTGCGGAGAATCGATTGCGCGCATTTCCGAAGCGTGAAAACGCTTATCTAACCCTAATTCAGGGAAGGAGATGGGTGTATTAAAGCGAAAATGATAACTTTTCGGGTTCAAAATTCATGTAAAAAGTTGCAGAACTTTTGGATCAACTAAATACCTTTAGTATGTCCATATTCAACTGCTTTAGATCTCAACACAGATTTAACTTTTTCTTTAAGCCAGCCCCATGCTGAGCCGCTTTTTTCTTCTAGCGAAGCTGCCTAAAATTTACATATTTTGCATTTCTAAATCTGTATACCATTTCATCGTTGTACATGACATGAAATAGATCACTATTGCTTTGTTGAGAATAATATTGTTGCAAAGTATAGGCAATAGCCTGCAAATTGTTGGTTTGGAAAATAGAAGTTTAAACAAAAATACTTGGTCACTAGAGCTAAGATCATTGGTTGAAGGTTTCAAATCTCCTGCCAAGTTTGAATCCATATAATAGAAACCAACTCCATTTGCTATACCCGGGGGACTAGAATCAGCTTGTTTTGGCATTTTGTAGGTGATGAACCTGAATGAGCAAAAAATAATGGAGTTTTTAGCTAATATGTTTAGAGGACAAGACACATCTAGGGTATAGGTGAATAGAGGGTCTCTCTATTCGCCCGCTCATGGAAGCCTGATCAGGTTTGTCACAGCCCTGGTCAGGCCTCCATGAGTGTAATAGAATATTCATTTTCTGTTACAGGACAAGCCTCATGTCAGAAACGGTTCGAGTTTGTTTCAAATTGAATTTATTTAAAGAGACTAACGCATGGGAAAGTTTTTAAAAGTCATTTCAAGTCAATCCGAGAAACAGCAAAAATTCAAAACCTTGTTCGAAGCTCAAAAACTCGATTTTATGTTGATTTTTTGAATTTTCTAACACAAGATTTTGAATCTAGGACAAAATTTTGAATTTTTGCGGTTGCTCGGATTGACTTGAAATAGAAATAACTTTCTCAGGCGCTAACCTTTCTAAATCAATTCTAATGGAGCAAATTCGAACCGTTTAAGTCTGGCATGAGGCTTGTTCTGTAGCAGAACACGGGTGAAGTTATTGGATTCTAGCTCATCATGCAATTTTCCGCTCATTTTATGTGTTTAGACTCAATTTTGGTGTAAAAAACTGCGTTACTGAGCTTATCCCACATACAGTTGCAGAACGCATAGTTCTGTGATTTACAAACTAATTTTGACATCAAACGTCTTGATGAAAAGAATGTATGTCCAGTCACTGACATCTATGTTCTGTAACTTTCGAAATTTGTTCTGTAATTGACAGCCCTGGGCCTGACCCCCTCCCACCTCCCGTTATTTTTCGACTGAAACATAGTCTAAAATGGATTTTTGATACAAAATTGCTTTTTTGTTGCTTTACAAATGACTAAAAATTGAATTTTATAGGCAAAAATAGAAATTTTTTGACGATTTTTGGTGAAAAAATGAATTTTTTATTGAAAATTTTGAAAAAAATTGAACTTTTTTGCTAAAAATATCATTTTTTAAATTTCCCCCTCCATCTCGCTAATTTTTCGAAACATGGTACCTCTCTCTATACACCTATGATCTAGGGTTGTTAAAGACAATGCTGGCCTGAACAGGCAAGGACTGAAGCCCGGACATGATCCACTCTCCAATCCTTTTTGATTCCTTAAAAACGCGTTTCCGGACCCCATTTTTAGTGTCGGCAAGGGAACAGCCCTTTTTGGTCGTAGGTGGGGGAGTCTAAAATCATTCGGAAACACTTATGAATGGGGGGGGGGGAGAATAAGTTTCCCACGAGGTCACTTACCAATCAACATCTTTATTATTCTGATCCTTACAACTTATCGAACAAACCACCGAAATATAGCCAAAAAAAATTAGCGCCAATAATTTTTCCATTTGTAAACCAAGGTCAATAATAAATCGGCCAAACTCTAAAGACTATAAAGCACCTGACGATTTTCTAATGAATATTTATGCAGCAAAACGACACTAATCTTTTTATCAGGCATTTTCTCAAGATCCTGTCTGATAACAGGATTAATTGGGAGAGAATTGGCTAAACGAGGCCCAAAAATGTATTATTTGGTCAAACACATGTCCTTTTTCTTAAATTTGTCTATGAAAACCTACAAATTTCCGGGTTGAGTTTCAATTTGATTTCGGGATTGGTTTTAAATTTTCTTTGANGTCCTTTTTCTTAAATTTGTCTATGAAAACCTACAAATTTCCGGGTTGAGTTTCAATTTGATTTCGGGATTGGTTTTAAATTTTCTTTGAAACTTTCAAATCATTTTGTCAAAAATGGAGTTTTATGGCGTCGGTTGACCTGAAAATTTTCGGATTTGGTATTGTGCCATAATTATGGGGGAACTAGGGGAACCTCCCCTCAAACCTGAAAATTTTTTAATTTTCGGGAAAGAAAAATGAAAATCTTCTAAAAAAAGTCCAAAAATTCTCCTCCCCCCAAATTTGGATCAATGTCTGGCATAATGGCACTGTCTGGCATAATCTTTTTCTACAGCGGCATCGTTAAAGAGGGAATAACCTTTACAACCAGATCTCAAAAAAAAATTTTTCGCAATTTTTATAGAAAAAACCCTTCTAGGGTAATTTTGATACACGAAATCGATTGCGCGCACTCCCAAAGCTTGAAAATGCTTCCCTGACTTCCATCCATGAAAATATGGTCATCGAGAAGATAGTTTTTTAGATTTTACTGTGCTAAAAACAAAATTTTGAAATAAGATCAGGAAAGCATTTTCAAGTTTCGGGAGTGCGCAATCGACTTTTCGCATCAAAATTACCCTAGAAGGGTTTTTCTACAAAAATTTGGGAAAAATTTTTTTCGGAGACCTGGCTGTAAAGGTTACTCTCCCTGAAAAAACAAAAGGCCTCTCTTATGTTCGGGCAATGCAGAACAAAATTATTTGGTCGTTCTTAAACAGGCTTTTGTGGATTCTATCTAATCTTNACCTGGCTGTAAAGGTTACTCTCCCTGAAAAAACAAAAGGCCTCTCTTATGTTCGGGCAATGCAGAACAAAATTATTGGGTCGTTCTTAAACAGGCTTTTGTGGATTCCATCTAATCTTTATAAAAATGACCTGAGGGCTTTTTCTTTGATTTTTTCCGAAGCGCATTGCCGAACTGTGATAATGCTTCGTTGACCCTGATTCAAAGAGGAAAAAAATTAATGAAAAAATTTTTATTTTTTATAAAATTTACACACTATAAAAGGATATAATATCTTCAATTTCGTCTTATTGAACAAACTAATTCACCTAAAATTTGGATTAAAAATGATCAACCATTTCTCGTCAAGATAAAAATTTAGATCTGATGGCGCAGGAGCAAGTGGCGCAAAATTTATTATAAACCATGGAGGGTTCGATCCCTATATAGAGAGGTAGACAATTTGGTATTATCGAATAAAGAAACTTATTAAAGCAATATCCCTCACAATTTACAACTTTTTTTGATCCGATATAANAAGTGGCGCAAAATTTATTATAAACCATGGAGGGTTCGATCCCTATATAGAGAAGTAGACAATTTGGTATTATCGAATAAAGAAACTTATTAAAGCAATATCCCTCACAATTTACAACTTTTTTTGATCCGATATAAACAAAATATTGTCCTCTAGGGATAGAACCCTCCACGTTTAAAATGATTTTTGCACCATTTGCTCTTGATCCATTGGCCCTGAATTTTTTTCATAGATGAGCAGGGAGTTCAGAAATGGCCCCGGCCGCAAAATTTTAAAAGTTACCCCTTTACTCCCCCCCCCCGCAAAAATCTTGGCGACCTTTTTTTGTAGTGAACTTCATTTTTTCAATTTTTTCATTAAAACAGTGAAATTTTTTCACCAAAAATCATCAATAAATGAGTATTTTTGCGACCTTTTTTGATCGTCACTCGGGGAGGGAGGGAGGATGGGAGGGGTAAAATTTTATAAGTTGCCCCTTTACCCCCCCCCCCACAAATTTTTGGAAAATATGGAACTCCTCTGCCCAGGTAGGACTTTTTTATCCTGAAAAATGAAATGCCTGTAATAAAGTTACCATCATCTCTAGGCACAAAATTTAGTGAGATTTCATAAGGTTGTCCACGAGAAACTGATGTTGAAAGGACTTCCCGGGTCTGCTTTTCATTAGGCTCAATTTGTCGTAATTCTTTCGTGCCTTCTTTATCTAAAAAAGTTTAATACAGGTGTCCCAAAAAAGGACACTTTTGCAATTTTTGGAACTAGTATCGATTAGGTATCCCACTGAACGTGAAATTTTTCGACAAAATTTTTTGGAATTGACCCCTCNAGGACACTTTTGCAATTTTTGGAACTAGTATCGATTAGGTATCCCACTGAACGTGAAATTTTTCGACAAAATTTTTTTATCGTCTGGAATTGACCCCCTCCCTAGGGGTAACTTTATGCAGGGAATCCGAATTTCACATTTCCGAGACTTGAAAATTTTTTCCCGAATCAAGAAAAGGCTGTCTATAAGATTAAATGCCGATGTCCTATTCATTTGACTATGCAGTTCCAAACTTTTTTAGTCTTTTCTAGTGTATGAACACATACCTAATGGCCGAACAAACAAATATGGATCTTCTGGATTGTTTTCATATTCAAAAGAATTTCTTTGGTCGGTGTTGTCACGAAAATCCTCATCTGGCTCATTAACTCCAGTTTTAAATTTGTGTCCCTGTGGTTCTTGATGTGATATACCCGAGTTTTGCAAAGGAGAATTAGCCACTGCTTGATTTTCATTTTGTTGATTATTGGCTTCAATTTTTTGCCATTCGGGCATTTTTTCGACAGATTTACTCATGTCTTGAAACGGATGAGGATCTTTTTGATAACCCTCATTTATGTCATTAAGCTCACTTTTCTGAAAATTTTTATAAAGCTCATCTCTCTGAGGCGAGCCATTTTTATAATAAACATCTTGGTTTAACAGAGGAGAATCGCTATCAACCGGATCTTCAAATTTTTTCCATGGATCGACAAGAGGTTGAGAATGCTCAAGTTGTTTCTGCACATTTTTTGGCTAAACTTTTTTGATTTTGTTTCATATTTAGTGATGTTCAAAATGATAATGAGGATAAGTGTGATAATAGGCTTAATGTAATAACATTATCACGTTGATAACAGTGAAAACGTTATCACTAGTGATAGCGTTATCACATGGTGTGATAACGTTAGGGTGGGGGTGATAACGTTATCATCCCATGTGATAACGTCATCACTAGTGATAACGTTATCACACCATGGAATAACGTTATCACATGATGTGTAACGTTATCACACCATGGAATAACGTCATCACACCATGGGATAACGTTATCACAAAAATCGTTATCACTGTTATCAAAATGCGTTATCTTATCACTTTACACCCTTTTATGATCACTTTGAACATCACTATTCGTAACTATAAGCATAAATTTACCGTGCGATCAGCATACATCTTTTTCAAACTCGCTTCTAGTTCAGGGCTAATTCGAAAACGAGACATTTTCTGTGAATTTGTAAGGAATGAGCATTTTGGAGGTAACAAAAAGGAAATAAGTGATGGTAAGAAACCGCCATAACTTCGTAGGTTATCAAAAGGACGGACGAGGGTTTCCTTAAATTGGATTAAAGTAAAGTATGAGTTTATAGACTAACCGAAATAAGAGATCCAGCATTTCCTTCACATCGAAGATTTAACTTGGTTTTGTAACATTGGAGTAGACATTCTCCGACTCTAAAACAGAAAAAATCGTATTCTGGTTGGCTGAAACCGCAAGGAAAATGATTATCCCGAGATGAATTTTTTGCATTTTCCTCAACATTGCTGGAGGACACACGTGTACACCCCCTCCCCAAATTTCGGAGGAAGGGGGCCTCATGAGCTGAAGGCGAGCTAGCCGCAAAATTTAAAAAAACTAGAAAAAATATATTATACTTTAAATTCAATATTGTCAAAAAATCAAAATTTGCCCAAAATTTCTTTTTTCAATAAAAATCGCAATTTTTTAAAGCATTTTTAGCTTAAAAACACCATTTCGTAAAACTTTTCATAGCTCACTGAGACGAATAATATTGCACTAAAATTATCGAGTATGAAAATAGTTTTAGTTATTGAAACGAAAAACATGAATCAGAGTTTTCACTTCAATAACCCAAATGGGGAGACCAAAGTGATTTTTGAAAATTTTTTTGTTGAAAAAATCGAAATAATCATAAGGGGGCATCAAGGTAAATTTTTCGGGGTGTTTTTGTTTGTACACGTGTGCTGAAGGAATATACTGCATTCTTCCAGAAAAAATAGAGTTTTTTTAATTTTTCCACAAAAAACTTTTTTTGGGTCCTTTTTATGAGAGGGAACTAAATTTCTTATTGGGAACTTCATATTTATCAAAAAATTTTACCGACAAGTTTCACTCATAGTAATCTTCATCATGTGTGGATCAAGCATTTTAAGAAACTTAAAGTCATTTTCGAGCAGCTTCTTCACTAGCATTCCATGTACCAGTGCGTTTGTATTACAAACATTGTCGCATTCTATAATGTGGTCCGTCAAATATATTTTAAAAGGCTGTACCTGCTCGGACATCTTCGATTTCCTCATTTACACATGGCATTAGAGCATCAAAGGCTATAAAGTTGGATATTTTTTACAAGGTTCTGTTATATAGCTAGGATTAGGGTTACAGCTATATCCAGGGCTAAGATCAATCCTAGGGTCAGGTAGAGCTATAGGAAGGGTCTGGGCTATTTATAGGACTAGGTTAGAGCTGGACATGATTTAGGTCTTGAGCAAGGGTTGCGACTAGGCTAGGAATATTGATGGGCTACGTCTAGGTTAGAACTAAAGTTCAGCTAGGGTTAGGCTAGGCTAGACTAGTCTATGACTATGGCTATAACTAGAAACAGATCTGGGGCTCAGACTACTACAAGATTGAAGCAAGGAATTGAGCCAGGATAGCATATTTACATTCTCTCATATCAATACACATATAATGAATTCCACTAGTGAGCACATCAAATGATTCAGAATACCGACAATGGGACATTTTTAAACGACATTCTCGAGCTAGCTCATATTGTCTAAAATGTAAAAATCAAAAACAAAAATAGCACAGTCATACCCACCTACAGATTTCAACATATTTTGCAACAATATTTGAATTGATATCAATAGCCGTTCTGACCGCATCATTCAAATGTTTCGAGCAAGAAGCCGAACACTCATCAATGTCTGGTTTTGGGTTCAATTCAAAATCTTGATAATCTTCACTAAAATGAAGAAGATTTAATGCTTAGAAATGGGTTTATAAGTAAATTTGAGTCTAAATCCAAGCTTAAGCTAAGCCTAGGCCTAAGTCTAAGCCCAAGCCTAAGCCCAAGTAAAAGTCAAGCACAGATCCAAGCCTCAACCTAAACTTATGACCCAAGCACAATCTTTAGCCTAAGTTCAAGCCTAAGCTAAGCCTAGGCTTAAGCCTAAATCTATTCTATGACAAGCAAGCACAATTCTTAACATAAGCCCAAGCGTAAGCTCAAGTCTAAGCCAAGCACAGGCCCAAGCCTAAATCTAAGCCGAAGCCCAAACCCAAGCCTAAACTTAAGCCTAAGTTTAATAATTTGTAAGTTTAATATTTACTTTACAAAATCTTCTCCAAGAGGAGACTCTTCATATCTATCCAGAGGCGAAATTGGGTAATTTCGAGCTAAATTATTTATCCATGACTATATAACTTTATCAAACTTACACTGCTTAGTATATTCCTTAGCTTGAACTTTGCCAAAAATCAAGATTGATACTAAAACTATTCGACATGTATTAATAAGCATATTGAATAAGCAATATTAATGCTTCGAGAAATATAACAAACATAACAGTCATTTTCGTTGTAAATGTTTTTTACAGACTGATGTATATTTTAAATGTCAAAAAATTTACAAAACTGAATCACAACATGCGGAATTTTCTAGAGAAAAAGGTGGAAATTAAATGGATCTAAAACTGGGCTCAAAAAATCACCACTTTCAATGTTTGGCATCCTTTCCAATTTTAAATTGAAACTTTTTTGTTTATGCTCAGATGTACAGGGTAGCGCAAAAAATTTCCATTTTACCATTTTTTCGTGAATTTTGGACCGAAAAAATTATTTTCTAAAAGTAACCCTATTAGGGATAATTCGATGCGGGGGATCGTTTGCGCGCATTCCCGAAGCTTGAAAATGTTGGTGGCCCGATGACATGGCGGATCCAGAGGGGGTCAAAAACCGAACTTTCAAAACTTACTCCAAAAACGATCAGAAAGTATTTTTCTGACCTAGAAATAGTTTTTTAAGTCGATTTAAAATCGAACCGGACAAAATAAAGTTGAATTGAGACCCCCGAAAGCTCGATTTTTGTTAAGAAAAATGGTCCATTTTTGTTAGGCGTTTTTAACCACGAAGATAAAGGGTTGAGGCCAAAGTTAATATACCATAATTTGCGTCTTTTCACCCTCTGTCAAATGCAAAAAGAGTTATTGAAAAAGCTTTTAAACATAAAAGTTATGACCATTTCTTTGCACCCTAGTTTTGACCCCAAAAACCACATTTTGGGCCCTATCTCCCCATAGGAGTGTCAGTAGGAAAAAATTTTTGCGGTTTTTTATTACTCCCACCATGGGTAAAAAATTGGCATATGTTTGAGCGAAATCGAAGAAATCAACATGAGATACTTTACTTGTTAGGCTTAGGCTTGATCAACTAGTCGACCGGTTGTTCTGACCCAATGTTCCAACAAATAAGAAATTTTTTATTGGAACAATCGGTCGAAATTCGGGACAACCAGTCGGAACAACCGGTCGTTGTGTTCCGACTGATTGTTTTGACTTTTCGACAGGTTGTTCCTTCTTTTCGACCGGTTGTTCCGAGAGAACAATCGGTCGATTTTTCGAAACAACAGGTCGGAACAATAGGTTGCTTTTTGAACAACCGGTAAGAACAAAGTGTCCTTTGGAACAACGTGTTGTCGTCCAAAAAATGATAAAATGGAACTTTTTTGCGCCATCCTGTATATAAAATGTTTCTTTAGTGCAATATATGTTTTTTTAATAGTATTTTATTTCAATAAGAAACTAAATAAGTGTAACAAAAATATAAAGATCAATAGAATAAGAGTTTTATACACATATAAAATAATAAACAGCAGCAAAAATTAGTTTAAATAATGACAAATTTTCGCATAAAGAATAACATAAATACAGAATAAGAAAACAATAGAACTGGCTGTACTTAAAGACTTTCAGAAACAACATTATCTTATCACTTAATCAATCGAAATTCTGTTATGCTTTTTGGATCCCATGTATGAATCCAATTCTTTATCAAGCTCTTCTGCGGATAATTTTGTTGGTGGAGCACGTCTTGGACCAGAACCACCACCACCGCCGCCTCCACCACCACGGCGACTTCCACCACGACCGCTTCCAAGTCCACGTCCGCCACCACCACCACCACCGCCTCCACTTCGGCGTCCAACAACACGTTTTCGAATTGGGTTGTTTTGAGTTCGTGCAAGTCGATCACCAACACGTTGTTTTGGTATCGCTCCGGCGACACTGCTTTCATCGACAACGAAGATTTTCATTTCTCGGCCTAAAATGGTTTTTTATAATATTTATAGAGCATTTTTCGCAGAGAAAAAATATTTTCAAACAATTTTGAAAAAAATTCTATTTTTTTTAATTTATAAAAAATCCTTACCATCAATAGCAACTCCAGTAAAATCATTAATAATATCTTCGGCTGTTCTTCGCGTTAAAAACACATCCGCTGTACCCAAATGGTTTCCACCCTCATCATAATGAACAGTGACACCAAGGACTTTGTAGGATTCAAAAAGTTCCTCCAAATCAGCTGTGAGCACAGNGGATTCAAAAAGTACCTCCAAATCAGCTGTGAGCACAGTTTCAGCTAGATTTGAAATGTTTAATTTGACGATATCGCCATTTCGTCCTCCTCCACCAGGAGCAGATCGGGCAAAACGAGAGGAGAGGCCTCCACCACTGCCACCACCACCGCCACCTGAACGGCGTCGTGGTCCAGCGCGAGCTGCGCCACCACTACCACCTCCATAGATTTCGTTGAATTTGTCATGCTTCCATCGGCCGCCTGGGACGGACTAGAAATTTTTATTTTTAAAGTTTTGTTTTTTTTGAAAATTTTCATTTTTGTGTAGTCTCCAGGGCTGCATCTGACAAAAAAGGAACTGACCAAAAAGTACGTTCCTGAATGATTGGGAATATAATTCTTGTTTTAAATGATGCAAAAATGTTTTTCAGGAAGGGAACTCCACTTGGGCAACTTAAGTTTTTAAGCTAGATAAAAAGATATCTTCAAAAAACTTAAAGTTTCCCGTTCGCATCCCTGCTTGGTCGTGTTGGAAGAGAACTTTGAGTTTTTGAAGATATCTTTTTCTCTAGCTGAACAACTTAAGTTGCCCAAGTGGAGTTCCCTTCCTGAAAAACATTTTTGCATAATTTAAAAAAAGAATTATGGTGCCAGTCATTCGAGAACATATTTTTTGGGCCTGTTCCTTTTTGTCAGATACAGCCCTGGTAGTCTCCTTCTTAGCACTAAAACGGTAACCGATTTTTTTAAATATTACTCTTGTAAACAAAGCTCCGCCTGCTCCTCTTCCTCCACCACCGCTGCGTCGTCCACCGCCGCCACCACCACCACCACCACCTCTACGGGCGCCGCCGCCTCCTCGACGTCCTCCACCTCCACGTCCCTTCTTTTGTTGAGAAATAATATCATCTAAAGCTAGATCCATAGTAGATGTCTTTGATAGATTAATAGAAATTGAATAATCTAAAATAAAGCTATTATATACTAAAAATTGGATTAAATCATTGTTAACTATAATATTGCAATAAGTTCGCTTCAATACACAATACGCCTTCCCTGAATCAGGGAAGCATTTTTCGCTTTGAAAATGTCAAATTCGGATTTCCCCATGTTTTTACTCCCTAGACGGGTCATTTCCATAAAAATTTTTTGAAAATTTTTCCACGTGGGTGGCCTTATTGTGTAGTAGCTCTAAAATTTTTCTGATTAAGTTTACCTGAATAAATGATATAAGACGCTGTCGGTTACACATAGTGCACGAAATTCAGAAAGTCATGCCCAAAATTAAAATTTTTTTAAATCCATCATTATAAACATTTCTACAAACTATGCCATCAAAAATCTAAAAATTAAAGTTAGTAAAAATAATAAGTAACATATAGTCTGTCTCAAGAGAATGGTAGAAAAAGTTGGGTTCCATAGCACAATTGATAGAGAAGTCGACCGTCCGATCTGGGAAGTTAAGCACACAGGTTCAAAGCTTTCGAATTTCAAAAAAATTTTTAATGGAGAAAAAATTTTTGCTCCCTAAAAATAATTTTAAGAAAATTGAATCGATAGTTTTACCCTAGTGGGATCGAACCTTCAGACTCAACTTTACTTAACATGCAATATCAAACGGTAAGCTTCTTTATCAACTGCATTATGGAGTATCAAATTTTTTCGCCCGTTCTCGTGGAACAGACTATGTAAGCTTACCTTAAATCTATCCTTCTACGCCGGCGGGCAGGCCTTTCGAAGAACCCGCAGCACTATGTTAACCTGGTAGATAAATAAAAAATAGCTAGAATTTCACAAAAAAGTATCCTTTCAAATATGGTTAAACTTTGAAAATTTCTTTTGACCAAATCTTGGGTGTTCCATGGCCCAACCGAGCAGTAAACTTTCCCGCTTGGAAGAGTGAATTTTAAATCTCTGTAAGGGGTACACTTTCTGGAAGTGAGTTAACTCTGTTACACTTTCTAGAATTGAGGGACACTGGCACTCCGCCATTTTTCTACGTCACAACATTTGAAAAGAAACATTTTTTCCTAGGCTTGAATTGCTGCTTGATGTAATTTGCCATAAATGAAAGTTGTTCAATTTGATTTGATACCATGATGAAAGAAGATGAACAGAAAAATGAAGAAACAGAAAAAACCAATAATCGATAAGCTGACGAAGTTTTTTACAGTTGAAGAAGAAAAAAGAGAATAATACAAACTCACAAGTTAGCCAAGTAGAACGAATAAAAATGACGCTAATTAGGAAAGTAGGACGACATATTTCGAAATAATCGATAAATTGGAATTTCAGGGTTTTCGTTTTGAAGTGAAGTTAGAATTTAATTCAAAAATATTTCGAGTGCACAGCTTTTTCTTAAATTTAAAGTCTTGAAAAATTACTAGGGGCTATCCAATATAGGGACCGGGCAGTCCAATAGAAAAAAAATGGTCGATGGCCAAGTAGTCCAAGGTGGCGCCTGTCCAATCTAGCAAGTTAAGAAACGTTGGGGTTTCAGGTTCGATTCCACTAGGGCAAAATATTGATTTTCAACAAAAAAATTTTGCTCCATTTTTTGTAAAAAAAAGTTTTTGAAAGTCACAAGTTTTACCCTAGTGGGAATCGAACCCGTGGGCCTAACGTTGTTTAACTTGCCATTTCAACGGCGCCTTGGACCACTTGGCAATGCAGACTATATTTTTTCATTATGGATGGAAATGGACTATATAAAGATTTGAAAATATAAAACGTACTAACAAAAATGGATTCATTTTATTGACCAATCATTTGGCAACGAGAAATGATAATAGATTAGAAACAATGTGAACTAAATAAATTAAAATCTTTTTATTGAAGCTATTATAAATTAAAAAACAATTTTAAATTTCAAATTCATTTCAAAGCTCCCAAAAATGTAAAAAATTTTCGAGTCTTCATATAGTCCGTTTCAACCGGATGAGGGAAAAAGTTTTGCCCAAATCACGTAGTCGATATATAATGCGAGTTGAAATTTATGCTAGTTAGATGGTAGCCAAAAATTTTCATAGAAAATAAGAAAACTTGTTTTGGGCTAGGATTCGAACCCACCGCGTTATGAACATGGTGAAACGCACTACCGATTGCGCTATGAAGGCTTGCGTTGCCATCATTTTCTCGCATCTCTCAAGCGTGGGAGAAGGGAGGGCGGGGGTAAAATTTTATCACGATATAACCTATATAGGGGTAAAAAATATTTTGTTCGAGATTGGCCGCAATTTGGGCCTCCAAAAAATCGATATTTTTGCAAAAACAAGGTGAAGCAAGCGTTTTCACGTTTCGGGAGTGTGCGCAATCGATTTCCTGCCTAGAAAAACCTAAGAATCGACGGTTTTCTCATAACAATCCGAAAATGTTTGATTTTCGCTTCAATACACACCGACTCCTCCCCTGAATCAGGGTCAAGGAATCATTTTCACGCTTCGGGAGTGCGCGTAATCGATTTTCCGCCTAGAAAAAACTAAGAATCGACGGTTTTCTCATAAAAATCCGAAAATGTTTGATTTTCGCTTCAATACACACCGCCTTCCCTGAATCAAGGTCAAGGAAGCGTTTTCACGCTTCGGGAGTGCACGCAATCGATTTCTCGCATGATTTTACTCTTATATAGGTCAAATCGAAAAATTTGTTTTCGGAGAATGACCCCCAAATGTTTTTCCCCTTTTACAAAAATGTGAAAAATATACCATTTTGTCATAAAAAATGTCCAACATTTTTATTATTCATCAAACTTCATCATTTTCCGCCAAAAATTGTCAATAACTGTTTTTGTACTCATAAATTGGTTTACTCTTTTTTATCTTATTCTTGATATTTAAAACACCTTTGACGCACAGTAGCATAAAATTTTAGACACACCCAAAAATTTCGTGATAAGAAATATTAAAACGAAAATTTTACAGCTCTATATCGATTCTTTTCTTCTCTATAACACCTATTTATTATTTGTTGGAATTTTTTATTTAAATTAAAAATGAATAAACTTTATTATTTATTTTTAACAATATTTGCTGTTGTCCAAGTCATAAAAGGCACAACTGAAGAAACAACTACAATTGAAGTGACAACGTTAAATTCTCCAACAACAGGTAAAGAAGATACGAGAACTACAGAAGGTACGGCAGCTAAAACAGGTACAGCAGCTACAGAAGATACGAGAACTACAGAAGGTACGGCAGCTAAAACAGGTACAGCAGCTACAGAAGATACGATAACTACAGAAGGTACGATAGCTAAAACAGGTACAGCAGCTACAGAAGATACGATAGCTACAGCAGGTACGACAACTACACAACCAATAACAACGAAAACTACGCTTAGTGGAGTTAAAACAACGCCTGAAAATGTTAATAAAGGTGCACAATTGTTATTTAGTTGTAGCGCTAATACTTGCTCGTTTGAATTTATTGTGCCAGAAGTAGGTTTAAACAAATTAAATGATAAATAAACTGAAAACCGAGCACCTAAAGCCTGCGGCTCTCCTGATCGACTCTCCCGAGCGGCGATCCTAAGCGGAGCTTCCGAGTGATCTTTCGAGCGACGCTCCCGAGTGGCGCTTAGTACACGCTTTTCACTTTCGATCTTTCAAGTTAGATGAATCTCGAATTCCGCCGCTATTTATAGGATGAGACATGTAGCATCTTTTATATGCGAATTTTGAAGGATTGATAATTACCGACCCTATTGCTATCAGTAGTTTATCGAATCACATGCTATCAGTAGTTTATCGAAAATTTTTCCTATTGTTATAGTGGGGTACCCGTCGATTTTGGTGTCAAAAATCTTAGAATTCCATCGTCTCACGTGGTATATCATTACAGTAGTTTGGATTTAACCTTCAAAGTTAGTCCGAACAGACACACAGATATTACGCGTGTATATTATAGTCGATTTCCGCCCATAAAGGGTAAAAGTCCAATGATATGGCCAATTGGATAAGGAAGCCGCTCGTTCGATCTGGCAAGTTAAGCAACGTTGGGTCCGCATGTTTGATCCCACTAGGTCAAAAATTTTGATTCTCAAAAAATGTTTTACAAACAATGAAGAAAAAATTTTTTGCTCCAAAGTTCGTAATAAAATTTTTTGAAAATTATAATTTTTGCCCTAGTGGAATCGAGCCTGCGAGCCCAACGTTTAACTTGCCAGATCAGACGGAAGGCTTCCTTATCCAATTGGCCACCTCATTTTTTTCTCATTATGGGCGGAAACGACTATATAGTGGCAAGCGCAGTGATAGCCCAAGCCGAAAAATCGTTTAGTTCCGGTCCACTCAAAAATTTTTTGCGGTTTCGGTTCCACTTCAGAAACTGCAACCGGAACCGGTAATGGGCCATCACTGGGCAAGCGTTTCACTTTACATTTAAATCGTAGAGGGTTCGATCCTCGCAAGCGAAAATTTTTTTGATAGATTCAAAAAAGTTGTCAAAGGCCCCCCCCTTAAAAAGATCGTATTTTTTTACTTTACTTTTTCCCTTGAAATACTAACCACGGTGCAGCTGAGCCCTATAGGGTTGCCGACTCTGAAGGAATCGGATCAGCAATGGCTTAGTGGATCATGGGAAAAGAAGAACAAAAATTCAATGTCCAATTTTATGGTTTGTTTGTCAACTTTACTTGAATAGGACAAATAAAATTTTTGCCCTATTGAGATCGAACTCTCGACCATTTGAGTACAAAGTAAGATGATTACCACTTTACCATGAGTAAAAACTTTTTTCTGACGGGGAATGTCCTATAGTTTAAAATTTTTATAGCTTTTATTGCGGCATGTTAACCCAGATCAATTAAAACAAACTATTGACCTATTATCTGACCAAATTTCTTCTGTTAAAACTGAACTAGATTTAGCAAAACTTAATGAGACCACATACAGCGAGGTATATTTTTAAAATTTATGTTAGTTTATATTCATAGGACATAAACGATTGGATAAATAAAGTTAATGAAACGGAAGCGGATCTTAAAGCTGATATAGCTGTTCTAACATTAAATAATACATATGTAAATCAGCAAGTTACCGATATATCCAATAAAGCAGAAGCTTATTTGAAATCAGCTTTATGTTTTGCCGGTGGAAACTTAAGCTTGTCTTGTAGTCCTTCTAATTTCCTACCACCAACGGCTGCAACTTTTACAACAGAATCAACAGCCGATAGTGTCTAGTGCATAAAAAAGTTGTAAAATGTGATCATGGCGTTAAAACAGAGTCCAAAAATGCGATGCATACAGGATCTAATAGGACGGAGGCTGGGTCCCATGAGCCCAAGATCCAGTTGTGTATAACCCAAAGGTCTACTAAAAATGGATCTCGGATCAACAGTGTCCTGGGTCCCAAGCCTATGGGGCTCAGGACCACGAGTTCGTTGGGCCCAGGGCCTGAAACATTTTCGAACTCTGTACTTAAAAAAAGTTTTTAAAATTATAATGCCCTATCCAATTACCACTTTTAAGTGTTAAAGCATCAAAGTTTGTTAGATCGCCATTTTTACTATGTTTGTAACGCGTTGTCATAAATTTTAAAAAAGATTTTTAATATTTTAACTTTTGTAAATTAATAAATATTTGTAAAAAAACATTGTAAATTAAAATACAGGGTGGACCAAAAAAAGTGGCTTTTTTTATTTTTTGGGACCTGAAAATTTATTTTTCTAAAAATGAGCCCTCTAGGGGTAATTTTATGCTGAGAATCGATTGCGCGCATTCCCGGAGTGTGAAAACGCTTCCCTGAACCTGATTCAGGGAAAAATTAGTTTTGAAATGAAACTGGTTATTTTTAAAGAAAAAGTGAAAATTGTCATTTTCTGTATCAAGGAATCGTTTTTATGCTTCGAAAACGTGTGCAATCGATTTCTCGCATAAAATTAGAGTGATTTCAGATAAAAAATGCGGAAAACAAAAATAACCATTTTCACTTCAAAACCATTATTCCTTGAATCAGGGTCAGGGAAGCGTTTTCACTCTTCGGGAATGCGCGCAGAGCATAGCGCCGACTGGGCCAATAGGCCATGGCTCCCCCCGAATTTCGAATAATGAAAAATTTTTCATAATGATCCCCCTTATGTTTTTACCCAAAATTTAAAAAATTTCTTATAAATCCTAATGGTCCCCATTATGATTTTTCATCAAAATTTCCTATTTTTCCAACAAAAATGCCCAAAATTTGCCATTTTTAACCAAAAATCTTAATTTTCTGAGCATTTTTGGCTAAAAAAAAACATTTTCCAAAAAATTTTTCGCCTGTGGAGCTGGTTTGTTGGTTCCCCATCCTGGGTTGGCCCTCCCACGAAATTCGAGTTGCTCTACGCTACTGAATGCGCGCAATCGATTCTCCGCATAAAATTACCCCCTAGAGGGCTTATTTTAAGAAAAATAAATTTCCGGCTCCCAAAAAATAAAAAAGCCACTTTTTTGGCCCTCCCTGTAAATTTGTATGATACATATAAAAATAACTTTAATTGATAATCCAAATTTTAAGAATTTTAGGCAGAAATTATGAAAAATATTTTATTCCCAATTGTTATATTGGGCAGTTTTCTTGGAATAATATACAGCCAAAACGATGCAACATTTTCATGGGATTGTACCGATATAAGTTGTGATTTTACTTTTACTATTCCTGAGGTATAATTTTTTTTATCCTGAACCCTAAAAAGGCTTCCTTAACCCTGATTCAGGAAAGGGATTATGCGTAACGGAGCGAAAGTGAACTAAAATTCGATTTTCACAGGGAAACCAGCATTCCAGGGGTTTTCTAGGCGGGGAATCCATTGTACGCATTAACAAAGCATGAAAATGCTTGCTTGACCTTGATCCTTAGGCGTCTAAACCCCTAGGCGCCTAGGGATCAGGGTCAATTGAGAATTTTCATGCTTTGATAATGCGCGCAATCGATTCCTCGTCTAGAAAAACCCTAGAATGTTGGTCTCCCTGCCAAAATTTGAATTTTAATCCATTTTCGATTCGTTACACATATCACTTCCCTGAATCAAGATCAGGGAAGCATTTTCAGAGTTCGGGAATGCGCACATTCGATTTCCCGCATAAAATTACCCCTATAGGGGTCATTTCCAGGAAAAAATTTTTTGAAAAAAAATCAAGTTATTTTGGGTCCCTCTCCTTTAAGAGTACCATCTTTCTTTTTGATCACCCTCGAGATCCGGGCTTTGTTAATTCACCTATTTGTTTTAACAAAAATTGTGGGGGAGGGCTAAAACTAAAAACCTAAATTTAGGGGAGGGATTGAAAAGGATTTTCGGTAATTTTGCGGAGAAGGAGAGGGGCGGTAGAGTAGCCAAACCTTCTCCCCCAAGGAAGGAAGACGGAATTTTGAAGACCCAGTAGGCATAGTTGCCTACTGCATAGCAGTGTTTGAATCTGTTATACAACAGATTTTTTTTGATTTTAACCACTAGAAGTTACCCCTATAAGCGGTATACCGCCTAAAAAGATTTCATAATGAAAATCGCTGTTTTACAAGCATTTTCATGCCTCAAAAATGCGCACAATTGATTCCGCGCATAGAAAAACCCCTAGATAGTAGGTTTTCTGGACAAATTCGAATTTTAGTTCATTTTCGCGTCAATACACCCACCACTTTTCCTGAATCAGGAGGCCGCCGACAAGCCTGCAGCAAAATTAAAAATAAATATCGCCAATAGACTCAGCTCACTAAGAGCTTCAAAACGAGTACCATATCATGGGGATTTTCCCATGACCGAGTGGGTAAAGTGACTGATTTAAAGGTGCGGGTTCGAATCCCGACTCGGATTTAAGTTGTTCAATTTTCATGAAAATTTTTACATATCACTATTTTACTCTCTAAAACACTTCGTAATCATTTTTTGGTTGTTAGACACTTGCTGGAGCTGTATGGTAATGATTTTAATTTAATGCAGGACCTAGCCTTACCGTATAGCTCTAGCAAGTGTGTATCAACCAAAAAATGATTACAAAGTGTTTTAGATGCCAAAATAAAAATATACAAAAATTTTCATGAAATTTGGAGAACCTTAAATCTGGCTGGGATTCGAACCCGTGCTCTATGAGTGAAAGCTGAGCACTTTAACCACTTGGTTATGGGGGAAAACACCCAAAACCCCATGATACGGTACTCATTTTGAAGCTCTTGGCGAACTGAGTCAATTGGCAACATTTATTTTTAATTTTGACCTATGCCATGTCCTTTTCGGTTTTTTGCGCGCCGTGGATCTTGTACACATATGATCCTATGAATACAACATCGAGATTGAACAAATATTTTGCATAAACTTTCAGGCATTGGTGAAATATGTTGATCCTACTGAACTTAACAATGCTATCACAAATATTACTAACCAACTTACTTATATTCAAAATGCTATTAGTTCTGTGCAGGCAACAGAAATAACATATACTGGTGTAAGATTTTTTCTAATTTTACAGGGTGGCTTAAAAAAAGTGAATTTTTGCGATTTTTCAACCAAATTTTCGCCAATTATTTTTTTTATAAAATAATTCTATGGGGGGCTTTTCTATGTAAGGAATCGATTGAGCGCATTGAAAAATTTTGAAAACACTTCCCTGACCCCAAATCATCCTAAAAAACCGAATTTTTGCAATTTTTATGGTTTTTTTGGGCTGATTTGGGGTCAGGGAAGCGTTTTCAAGATTTTTCAATGCGCGCAATCGATTCCTCGCATA
The DNA here is from genome assembly GCA_900406225.1 of Acrobeloides nanus. Classification (NCBI taxonomy): domain Eukaryota; kingdom Metazoa; phylum Nematoda; class Chromadorea; order Rhabditida; family Cephalobidae; genus Acrobeloides; species Acrobeloides nanus. The sequence goes on from OZJO01008340.1 coordinate 23,964, forward strand.
GAAAAACTCCCATAGGGATATTTTAGAAAAATAAAATAAAAATTTTTTGGCGAAAATTTGGTCGAACAATCGCAAAAATCCACTTTTTTTAGTCATCCTGTAATTAAAAACTCTTTTATCTTAACAAAATCCTTATAGGAAGTCAACGGTCTACTAGGCCAAGTTAATGGTACTTATGAAGCTCTTAGTTCCAATATCACATCGGGCGTTGGAGCACTTTTGGCAGGAGTCGAAAATCAAACAGCACAGAATTATGTTACGGCAGATCAATACTTACGCCGTGCCTATTGTTTCCTCAATGGTGAAGTTAGTGACGTTTGTGCAAATTTGCCATAGAAGTTTAATTTTTATTGAGATTTTTTTATACATTTCCCTGTTGTTCGTGGTCAAATTTGATTTCTCTTGTTTCATTTTCATCTAAGGAAATAAAATTTTTGGCATCTTCACTGAACTGTAGCACAATTTTGAAGTCATTGAAGGCTTCCTAAAAACTTGAGTGGATTTTTGAACAAAAATCTTCTTATATATAACGTGTAATGTCTGTGTGGACTAACTTTTGAAGGTGCGATTAGAGCTAAGACGTCGAATGTGACTAATAATAGCTTTGTCTATATCCCATCTACTATACTCCCTCCTGGGTAGAATCAAAAAATCTGAAAATTTAAAAGTTTCATTTGGAAATCACTTTTCTAGGGGTAATTCTATGCGAAAAATCGATTGCGCGCATTTTCAAGTCGTGAAAAATGCTTCCCTGAATCAGTGTCTGAGACTCGAAAAATGGTCACTTCGGCCACCTTCTTGTTGTGTCCTCAGGCGCTCGGATTCTCGTCTAACGGTTCAGGGCCAGTCCTTGTCTCAAACAGCAACTGCCGCGTGGACTAAACAGCTGCTGCGTGCTGCGGCGCAGCTGCTGTTCGGTCCACGCAGCAGCTGTTTGGTCTAACGGTTCAGGGCCAGTCCACGCAGCAACTGCGCCTCTTCTCGTATGAAATCACACAGCAAGAGTATTTCCCAACCTTTTTTCTCATGCTAGAAGTCAGACTTTATTCTTAAAAAAGGTTGCTGTGTGGAAAATACTCCTGCTGCGTGATTTTATACAAGCTGCGGCGCAGCTGCTGTCTGAAGCAAGGACGGGCCCAACGACGCTCGGTCTCCAAGTTTTGATTTAAAAATGACATTTTTGGTTAAAATCTCTTTTTTTTGGTTTAAAATGCCTAAAAGTGGTATATATTTTTGAAAAAAAACGATTTTTTGGGGCAAAAATGACTAAAAATATCATAAGTTCAAAAAATTTACTAAAGATTGAGGCAACTTTTTAGAATAAATTATAACAGTTCTCTTTGCAATATCATATTCAAACATTTCACCAGAATCTGTTGGTGCCCTAAAAATTGTCACAATTTTTTATGTTTATAAATTGTTTACCATTCAGAAGTAAAATCCACTATTCTTAAATCAAATATTCCAAATTTAGCTCTTAATTCCCCATAACTCCATAACTTCGAATTTTGTTTATCTTCTGGCCAAGATTCTCTATCAGAAGAAATGGCTTTTTCAGTAAATAAAATTTTTCTTTCACCAATTAAGACAACCCAGCCTACACCGACATTCCATATTTCAACAACTTTTCCATATATGTCCAAATCGGCTTTTTCGTCTCTGAAAGTGAAAGTTTTTTTGATATCGGCCATCTGTAGGCTCAGATGGGGAGTCAACTGTTGCCCACAGGACCAGTGGCATAGCTGGAATTCAGGCTAGAGGGGGACACAGGGGTTAAAAACATCATTTTGAGAGCGAAGGCCCCAACAAATTCTTAATCATAAGGGTCCCACATAAGTTTTTTGGGAAAAATCAGCTCTTTTTGGAGAAATATCACTCCTCCCCCACACACATAACCTCTATTTACGTCCTTGGGGGTGGCAAAGTTCGAGAAAAATTTGCACCCTTGCCCCTTATCCTTACACCGATTGGGAGGGCTGTCCCTACCTGGTTCATATAGGATAAAAAATTACGTTGCAAGTAGATGCACATTTTCTGGCGCAAAAGCTTTCATGTGAAAGCCACCAGATTGGCTAGAAAACCAATGAATATCCATAAGATTTGAGGGTTCACTTATAGCATCTTCTGGGATAATATCGGCTAGCCAAAAATCGGGCTAAAAAATATTTTAAATAAAATTTATCCCACTTTTATATCTAGCGCGTAATCGATTGCCAGCTTAAAAACTCCAGAGAAGTTATTTTATAAAGATTCTAAAAAAACGGGGAATAATTAAACAACCCAATACTTACCTTTGCCTCCATATCATTAAAAATATCCGTCCATTTTGTGCTAGAGCCAGAAATGATAAAATTATATTTATCCAACTTTATATGAATAGTTCCGCTTTCAATATGAGTTATACGAATTTTATCCATTTTAGAAAAGGGCGTTTTAATTTTTTTTAAATAGATTTTACATAGGAATAATAATGATATTAAATTTCCGGGTTAAAAGGAAAAACAACAAATAAGAAATAAGTAGACAAAATGGAAAACACTCGGAAGAGTTTTCTCTTTTTTTTTATGACCACAATAAACAAGCGCACTCAGTTGTGACATCGATCGATATGTACGTTTTAGAACGGATTGTTTATTAGAAAATATCTATGCAACGACTCAAATTTATTTAAATAATAACAAAAATAATCTTAAATGGAAAATTTTTTTGCGCACAAGGCCTAGGATAGGCCTAAGCGTAGGCTTAGACCTAAGAATAAGCCTAGGCCTAAGCCTAGACTTAAGCCTAGACCTAAGCCTAGGCTTAGGCCTTGGATTATGCCTAGGCTTAGGCCTAAGAATAAGACTAGGCTTAGCCTTATTCTTAGATCTAAGCCTACGCTTAGGCCTATCCTAGGCCTTGTGCACAAAAAAGAATACTTGTGCGCAAAAAATATTTTTTGCGCAAAAAATACCAATCATCTTAAATTACATTTTAAAAGCTACTTTCTGTAACGATCGACCCTTGAAATGCACAAACGCCGAAAAGTTCTCCATTTTGTTTAATTTTCACAATATCCTCGTTTTCGACCACGCTGAATCCGAATATGCAAAAATTGAGGCCGGTCGAAAGTCTAGATTTCGAGATCTGGCACCTGGCCCTTTTTTTATCTTTGCATTTCACTCTATTATACTAAAATGGCCATCTATCGACGTGGTTAAAGGATCTCAGCATGGTTTTGGTGTTGCTGAATAGCTTAAATCTTAAGCTACAACTTTTGTCTAGACACTATGAGGTCATTTTGCCTTCTTGGAGAAGTTATGACGTAATCTTTAGAAAGTTACATGAAAATTTTAACCTGTAAAATATATTGTTGGGCCGAAATTTGCCATAATTTATATATATTCGGAAAATTGGTGAAAAATGGAGCATTTTTTGTTTTTACAGTCTTTTTAAATATTTGTATGTTTGTTTTTTTATAGAAAAATGAGGCCATTAAACTTAGTTTTATTACTTTTCTTATTCATGATTACTGAAAATATCTTATCTTCTAATAATATATATGAGCCGGATTCAGAGGAGGAGGAAATTGATTTATCAAAGTTACTTTCATTAGATCGGCTTAAATTCAATACTAAACTTAAAGAAGGTCTCATTAATTGGCTTAAAGGTATAAAAAAATTATATATAAGGCTGTAACAACTAATATTTCGGGGGTACAGACAGACCTGACGTCAGAGGAGAGGTCAATTTATTAAACTAGTTTTAAATAAAAATCGATTCCGCAGCACTGAAATATCCCTTGTGAGTCGAATGGTGCAAATCATTTTTAAAAATAAACCTTGTCACCACTTTTTCCCATTTTTGAACGCCATGATATTAATTTAACCAATTTATAGACCAAATAGATCCTGAAATGATTAAAACGTGGTATAATGTAAGCTCTTCAAAAAATCAATCTTTTAGATGTCCTTTGCCGATAAAAAATGTCTTATTCTCGGTGTGTCATATTCTACTAAAAAAATACAGGGAAAAACACGTGAAGATGCCAGAAAAATTTTTACCAAATATGCAAAACAATACATTGAATTATTTTGTCCTTCTACCTTCAAAGCCGCCGAAAAAATATACGATAGATTTATGGAGGAAGTGAATAATCTCGACGAAAGATATGTAGAATGGCTAAAGGAGCTGCCAGATTCGATTCGAGAGCCGTTGGAAAAGGTTAAATTTAAAAAATGATTCGAGAAAATCTAATTTTTTTTAAGATGAGATATAACCAATGACACAAGTATTTACAACTGAACAGCCTAAAGACTTGAATAAATACACTATAGCTTATAGTGAAATGAACAGAATTCTTAATGCTTCGATAGAAGATCGTGAAATGTTGGCCAAAAAAGTGCCGTTTTTGACACCATATATTAACGGTATATGAATTTTTGCAAAAAAATGTATCAGAAAACCTATATTAGGGATGCGATTTTGTCTTAAATTTAAGATTTTTACTTAAATCTTGATTGACAATCTTAAATTTTGTAAAAATATTTTTATATTTACTTGCTTCAACCTTTGATTTTCGCCTCCGGCGCTCGCACCATACGCCGGCAAGGGTGGCGGGGGAGCCTCCCCTAACCCACTCACTCATCGGCCCAAAATTAGGAAGGGACCCTCTCACTCTTTGAATCCAACAAAATTATTTATTTTGGCCAGAAAGGACGGGAGGCACCTGCTCCCTTTCTCTGCCTACGTCACTAGAAGCAGATCCTGAAAATCAACCGAAAACTGAGATTTTTTCCTTGCAAATCAATGAAAATCATGTAAAATTTGAATTCCTTCATCCTTGCTCGACTTAGAGACAATCTTAATATCAACTTTTAGCGAGAAACAACCCTACGTCTCTTTCATCTTATGCATAAATACTTTGAAAATAACGATCCTGTAGATCCTGTTGAATATCTCCTCGTTTTGAAAAATTTGATAGAAGGAACAATAGAAGCACTTGAGAATTATTTTGAATCTCGTCCAAAGTCTGAAAATAATCTTCCGACTGATATTAATCGCCAATTTAACGAAGATTTGAGCATGCTGTACGATATGGCAACTGAACACATCATGGATATGCTTAATGACGATTCGGATGAATTGGATTTTTCATCGTAATCTGAAGAAATCTCATATATATAGTCGAATTTTTATTAATTTTTTATGAATAAAATACGCAAATATTTTTTTCCGCTTTTTCGTTGTGGAAGTCCCTAGAGCCATTTTTAATTAATCGTTGTGGAAGTTCCGCTTTTTTCGTTGTGGAACTTCTGTTGTGGAAGTTCCTAGAACCGCCAGAACGTATTTTTAAAACCAAAATATACCCCATATAGGGTTATTTTGTGAAAGTTTAAAAATTGAAATTTGCATTTTTAGGCAAGAATAGTCTTTTTTGACAATTTTTGGTGGAAAATGACAATTTTTATTGTAAAAATGGATAATTTTATAGGAAAATTGAAAAAAAATTGACATTTTTTTATACACAAAAATTAAAAAAAAATTTTTTAAGCTAACATACCAAACCCGATATACCAATATTTTCCTCGGAATCTAGGCTACATTTTTTGAGTAGATCTCTTTGGCTGAAAACCTTCGTGATCTGGTCAAAATGTCCAATCTTTGTCAAAAACAAGGGCAAAAATCCGGAGTTTTTGCAGAGATTTGTGATTAACTTTTTTATTGAAGCGAAAACTTGCTATATGTGTTTATATAAAAGTTGTAGAGCAGATCACCAGCTTTCATTTGTGTAGTCAACGAAGTCTCAATTCAATTCCTACGAGGAGTTATGGCCAATTTACTAAAACGAAAAGATTTTAAGTGCACTCCTACACAGATAAAAGCTCCATGCAACACCACACTCTTTTTTCAAAAATTCTTTTCTTTTTTTTCAAAAAGAGTGTGGTGTTGTTAATTATTTTCGAGCTCATAAAACTTTTTATTACGCTGATCGAAAACAAAATCAATCTTAGTAATCAATCTTGGACATTCTTTTCGATAGACCTAATAGATCAAGACGTTAGGAAAATTGGTATAGGAGCAATACTTTTAATCAATAACATGAATAACTAAAAAATGAAACTTATTAGTGTAATCTTAAAACTAATACTTTTTGAATGTTTATGTTATGGACTTAAGCAAACAAGTAATATTTTTAACTAGCTTTTAATTTTGAAGGTATAATCTCCATCAATGACTTGAAAGGGGAAGGGCAAGTGGGTGATTCTGCAAAAAAGAGGGGAGAATTCTGCAAAACCCTATGCATCCTTCCAGTGCCGTAGCTGGATTCCTCTTGAGGGCATAGTAAAATTTTTTGACAAATATAAGAAAAACCATTGAAAAAATTTTTCGAAGCTATTATGGATCAGGGAGGTCACCCCAGGGTCAAAAATCGAAAATTTTTTTCTAAAATTGTATAAAAATGATATATTTAGGGATAATTTTATGCGAAAAATCGTTTGCGCATTCCCAAAGCGTGAAAACCTTTGTTTGACCCTTAAAAATTCAAAAATACGTATTTTATCCATATTTTCACATTTATTGACTTTAAACTTAATTTGTTTTTGAATTTTTTGCTGATTTTTAAGGGTCAAACAAGATTTTCATACTTCGGAAATGCGCACAATCGATTTTTCGCACAAAATTACCTCTAAATATGTCATTTTTTTAAATTAGAAAAATTTTTGTTCGATTTCTGACCTTAGGGTGACCCCCCTGACCCACAATAGCTTCAATTTTATTTTACCGGCTTTGGGGGAGGGGACATGTCCCCCTTGTCTCCATTCCTTGGCATTAACCCCCTCCAAAGTTCCATTTTTCTAAATTACAAATTAAAAAAATTTTAGCAAAAAAATACCCTTATCAGGAATTTAAATGTACTGAAAAAGGAGGCCAATGTATAACTAATGAAACAATCTGTTCTGGTCAACTACTTGATCAACATTGTCCAACTCAACCGAAGGATATTCAGTAATTTTTAATTTATACTGCTTAATGCAAAACTATAATATTTTGGATGTTGTGTTGGATTGAGCATAGCAAAGAACGATTGTGGTTGTAATGAAGACGAGCCAAAAGAAAGTAATGTTGTATCTGGATTTTCATCTCCGGGAGCTGAACGGTATTTTAGAGCTCCTACACAATGGGGAGGGCCCACCCACGTGAAAAAATTTTCAAAAATTTTTCTGAAAATGACCCCACTAGGGGTAAAAACATGCGGGGAAATTCGAATTTGACATTTTCAAAGTGAAAAAACGCTTCCCTGATCCAAGGAAGGCCTGTATATTTAAGCGAAAAGTCGCCAAAATGCGATTTTTGTGACTTTTCGCTTCAATACACAATACCTTGAATAAGGGAAGCGTTTTTTCTCTTCGAAAATATTAAATTAGGATTTCCTGAATGTTTTTACTCCTAGAAGGGTCATTTCCAGAAAAATTTTTGAAAATTTTTTCACGTGGGTGGCCCCTTTATTGTATGTATAGTAGCTCCAGTATTTTTGTTACTTGTGCAGAGTTCACTTTGGCACCATTTATACTTGCCGCAAGACGCGCGCGTCTTGCGGCAAGTATAAATGGTGCCTTTCCCAACCTCACCTTAAGTGTATCAGGATACCAACATGGTGCTATTTCTCGTTCAAAAAATCAATCTTCCTTTTGATAATTTTTTGAAGTTAGGCCAAATTTTTCCTACGATTCACATTGGAATATCAAGACGTCTATAACAATGGATTAGGGATAAGTTTTGAAGCTACTGCACTTTATCTTTGTCCCAAGTACAGGGTCTCAGATCGAAACATTTCAAAGTTCTAGAAACATTAAAAACGTGACCCTCTAGGTTTTTTCATACGAGGAACACAATTTAGACCTTATTTTTATTCTTCACCTTTTGGTCTCAAGTGGCCCAGCTATACCCATGTTCTCCATAACAATTTTATACATAGCTATAAAAATGATGCAATAAATGTTTAAAAATGCAAATTTCTCAACTCTGATAGTGTTGTCATGCAAATTAAGGCCTAAATCGTGTTCTTCGCATGAAAAAAACCTAGGGAGTCACTTTTTTAATGTCTCTAGGACTTCGAAATTTTTCGATCTGAGACCCTGCACTCGAGACAGATAAAGTGCAGTAGCTTCGAAAATTTGCACGAGGAACAGACAAAATTGGCGATTAAAAATTATTTTTATTTTCATTTTAGTTTATCTATTTATCTTAAATCACGATTCGGTGGTAATCCTAAAATTAACTATAATGGATATATGAGAGGTTACCCATTATCCTTACATGATGAAGGAAGAGCGGTAGATTTGTTCTTTAAGACTGGCCCTTTTGGAGATATAGTTAATATCACTGAAGAACATCTAAAATTTGGGCAAAAGGTATAGTCCGTATCAGCTGGAGTGGAAAAAATTTTTGCCACCATATCGCAGTGCAATTGGACACTTACTGCATTTACAAACGGAAAGGGTTTGATCCCAGTGGTCAAAAAATTTTTTTCAGCGATTCAAAAAAAGTTCTAAAGCAAACCCCTTTAAAATTACATGAACAAATTTTTTGACCAATATTCGCTTTGTGGCTAAAATTCAAGAGACCGAATCTTTTAAATTCGTTGAGATTTTTAACTTTCTTTGGAGGGAGGTTGTGCTAAATGATCCTGTATGCCTAGAAATACCTGAAAGTTGGGCATATCTGAAAATTTCAAGTAATTTTAGATTTTTGATCATATACTCTCTATTGCTTGTGATACTGGTATTCAAGAAATAGTATTTAATAATATAAGTTGGACAAGTGGAATAATAAGTGAATACCTATCCGATGATCAAAGAGAAAGCATACATATTGGTTTAAACAAATGTGGTGCTAAAAAATGGGGAATAAGTTTTCGTGCTAATAATGTATGCTTTATTTCCTATCATGATATCATCTAACACCCCCATCTTCACTCACTGAGATAATCTCAAAAATGACCCCCTTTGGCGTTTGGAAGGAGGTACCAGGGGAATGTATCCCCTTGAGGGCCGAAATACCAAAAAATTCCAATCAGTTTGTTCGTTATTCGATAGGAAAAGAGCAGATGATAAAATGGCTCGCAAACTACGGTCTTACTGCAAATTTTGCAAATTCAGCAATATGCCGTACTTGCCAAAATAGTCAGCCCACATTAGCCAAATATCTTCAGAAGGCTGTACATGTCGATGCAACCATTGTAGATATGCAGGAGCCACAAAATCTGCATCCAGAATGTCAAAAAACTCATAAAATTTATAAAGGAACTTTGGGGGAAGGCTCGTTGCCCCCTTCTCTACTGCCCCCTAGTTGACCCTTCTTCATAAGTCACTTCACCCCCCCCCCAACCATACCAAGCAAAATCTTATTCATCCTTTCTCCTGAAGGGGAAAGGAGGATGCTAGTATTATCTTAGCCTATTTAACACCTCTAATATGAACAACTCTTTTGACAAAATTTCATTCTCTCATTTAATTTAAGGACCCAATTGAAGATACTATCGTTGAACAATTACTATCAATGAGCGATTATTTATGGCTTATTTTATCTTGCTTGTTCATTATTTTCTTTTTATTTATAGTAACTAAGACCTTTTTTATATTAATATCGTTAAAAATATATAACTTAGGCGCTTTATTATAACAAAACGAAAATTCTTAATTTGTTTAAAATTGTGTTAAGAAGATCATCGATTAGTAACAATGTTGACGATAAGTTAGTTATTATTCAAGAAGATCAATTGATATTCAATGAAAAATTGGGCGAGGGTGGTTTTGGGATAGTTTATGGAGTAAGAAAGTTAATTTTTAAATTGACTTGGAAAGTTAATTTTAGGGCCGATATATTGTTAAAGAGCCAAAGGTGATCAAATATCTTGTAGCAATAAAAGTAACCAAAAAGGTTGTATCTGAAATTAAAAATAACGAAAAGGTATTTGTTGACAAGTACAAAATGGCTGGGGTGTAGCCAGAACCCTGGGAACGGAGGGTGGTACTTTAGTAGATTTTTGAAAAAATCAGGTATGGAGGAGCAACAGTGGGTTTTTTTTGTATAAAACAATATAACTTCATGGTTGAAAAATGGTTTCCTTCGCAGAAATTGCATTGGGGGGGGGGGGCAAAAATAGTCGTGTTTGACATCGCCAAAAAATATTTTCCCGAGTTCAGTGTAAAAATTATTATTTTTATTCATATATTGTAGGAAATGCTTGATGAAGCTAGTATAATGGCAAGATTGCACCATGAAAATGTACTAGAATTAATTGGAATTTGTGTTGCTGGTGGCGTCAAAATTGTGACCCCATTAAGGCCTTTAGGGTCGCTTAAAAAGTTTTTACAGCAAAACAAGCATAATCTTAACCCAAATGAACTTTTTCTATATTGCTATCAAATTTCTTCAGTAAGAAACAAGCAAAGACCTAAATTAGACTAATTGTGGGATGTTGAAGGCACCTATCTGGGGGGAAATGGACCAAATCCTCTAGGGCTGAGGAGATATGGAATCAGGGCCATGTGGGGTTTATTTCTAGGCTAAAAGTATTTGTCCTTAAAAATAACTAGCGCTGTCTTTGTTGACCTCCAATCAAGAAATATTCTTAGATGTAAAGGTCAACAAAACTCTTCATAGTAAGTTACAGGGAATGGCTTATCTGGTAAGAAATCAAGTCGTACACAGAGACTTAGCAACGAGAAATGTCTTAATGAACAGAAGAAATCATGTTGAAATCACGGATTTTGGTTTATCTACAGTAATAAACGAAGATCGGTCGTTTGACTCAATAAATACGGCAAGACTATGGACTGCTATTGAATGTCTCACTGATTTAGATAATGCTCAATTTAAGTATGATTTATAATTCACGGCGTGTAAAAAAATTGAAAAGGTGTAGGCAAGGGTCAAAATTTAAAGATCGCCAATCGAGCTCACCGAGCGCTTCAAAACAAGTACCATATCATGAGGTTTGGGGGTTTGATCCATGGTTGATTGGCTAAGCCTTCACTCATAAGATTACAGCCAGAGCTGGGTTCCAGTTCCGTAATAATAATAATTTAGAGAAGAAACAGACATATGGTCTTATGGAGTCACTTGTTGGGAAATTTTAACATTTGCTCAACAACCTTATTCAAGCATTAGTCAAGATTCGATTATTTCTAAGAAAGATTTATTAGAGTTTTTGAAAAAAGGTGGCCGACTTCCCAAGCCTCCAAATTGTACTATATTGCTTTATAAAACACTTCTGCAATGTTGGTCCGAAACACCCCAAAATCGACCAAAATTTAAAGAACTATTGGACTTTTTTGAAAAGTATAAGCGGAAACCAAATCATTTAATAAAAGTAATCAGCTTTTTTTCTCAACTTAATGACTACATTTTTTAGATCATCTCTCCCATATATTCCATGAATCAAAATATGGACTCAGAACATAAGTTAAATAGTTTGTTAGGAAGTGATTATCAATTTAATAAACTATTAAGTCAAGGAATACACATCAACTTCAAAACTGGCAAAAGTCAAACTAATGTATGTGCAACAATGAAAGCAAATTGTTTATAAACTTTTTATAATTTTAGTCATACTCCACGGAGGAAACAACTAATGCTTCAAGTTCTTTATCTACGAACACTTGAGTAGAAAGTCACAAGATTTAATAACTTTATTAAATATAAAACATTTGCCAAATTAAAAGTTTTTTTATATAAAAACTATAAAAAGAATTTTTGCCCCCCCCCCCCAATGAAAACCCGCGGACAATTGTAACAATCGGCACATTAATGTTAAAAAAAGTTAATGGACTTTTTGGGGAAGTTCCCCCCTAGTCGACCCTTCTGCCTACGCCATTGGGACTATTCCGGTCTGATTCGAGCCGTCCGCGGTCTGGGCCAACCCGATAGCGGCCCAGGACGCCAGTTATAAGGCCTAGTGGGAATGTTGATCATTTCTGGTGGAGATTGATGGGAGTGAGGATATGGTAGGAGGGGGAATCCAAGCTCGAGAGCATATGCATATTTTGAGGGATCCGCATTATGAGAGCCAGCGGGAGGGATCCGCATAGGGAGTATTACTTGGGGGAATCCACATGCTGCCAAGTATCATTGAAAAATACTTGGTAGTTTGAGGAATCGGCATTAGGAGAGCCAGCGTGTGCGGCGCCATCTGCGATATCACGAATTTCTTTAAAATAAAATCTATTGGCAACAATTTACAATCTGGATACAAAATTAAAAAGTTATAGTTCTAACATCAACCACGAGATATTATTCTCATTTTATCCATGTCATATGAAACAAAATTTGGTACAGAAATAATTAAACTTTTTATGCAATTTCTATAGAGCGTGGGAAATTTCAGTAAACTTTGTCTGTTACAGTTACTAAATTTGTTAGTGGACTTTACACTTGTAACTATAAATTATCTTCCCATGTATAGCATGGGAAATGTATAGCTCTGAATATATAGCAATTTTGTGATTTAAGGCCTAGACGAGAAATTTAATAACTTCTTAGAAACTATGCAAACATTTTCTTATAACCATTTTTACCAACTATTTAATATTATGAGCATTTATGGCTGTTGAGATAAACTATTTAATATTATGAGAATTTCCTTTTTAACGGACTAGTCCACTTGGAAAAAGTTGCCATATTTGTATATATCCTACAACTACAGTGCGTTCCAGATGAATATAGCAGCTTTTAAAAAGTCTTATCTCCACAACCATAAATCCGAATTTGATATTCACACGTTGGATAGAAGAAAGCTGCGAGTGTTTTTAGGAAAAATTTTATTGAAAAAGATTTTAAATTTGACAGAGCAAAAAACTAAAAAAAATAGCAATTTTCGAGTTTTTCATACTAATGGTAGCTTACATAAGTCAAAATCAAAAAAATTTTTTCAGATTCGTGTTCTCTGTGCTAAAAAACTCCGGGTACAAAAAATCAACTTGGACACAAATTGAAAGAAAAAACTGAGGTACAAAACTCAAAAGGGCTAATTTTTAGCGGTTTTGCTTTAAATTCGAATTTAAAATCTTTTTCAATAAAATTTTTTCCTAAAAAAATTCGCAGCTCTCTTCTATCAAACGTGTGGTCGACCATCAAAATTGGATTTATGGTTGTGGAGATAAGACTTTTTAAAAGTTGCTATATTCATCTGGAACGCACTGTATAAACGTGTAATATTTGTGCATCGTGGGATCTCGGGAACGTTTAATTTAAAATGTCATTGCTAAAACTAAAGTTGTAGGGACAATGAGAGAAGACGATTGACACCAAAATCAGGGCAAAATTTTTTTTCGATTTTTATCTCTTGGAAACCAAGGCAAATAATTCGAATTTTCAAAAAGTTCTCAAAATCGGTTGATTTTTTGTGTCGGGAGTTTTCGGGTATGGTATGGGGAATATGAATCCGAAGAAATTTTTGAATTTTGACCTCAGGCAGCATCCCTATGAGGAGGAGGGAAGCTCAGAGAAAGGGAGAGACACTCGGAGGGAGAAGCGATCGAAAGAAAGAAAGAAAAGAAGAAGGGGAGAAACAAGATGATGTCTCTCACCCACATCTTCTTCTCCCCTTCGGGGGACCGAAGGATAGCGCTCGGTCCCCCGGAAAAAATTTTTGCAATCATTTTTCATAGGGAGAACAGTAAGTAAGTGTTTTTTTATTAATTTCAAAATTTAGCGTAAACCTAAAGTTTCAAAATGCAATTAGGCGAAATTTCAAACTATGATCAATATGCTCCTCAAGTTTTTACAGCTGATAGTTTGTCTAATACACGTATTATGTGTTGGATCTATATATCTATAGGTATAGATTTTTTAATTTTTGTTGCGCT